>JASVEL010012036.1:0-83534 GCA_032618575.1 Nicotiana noctiflora | reverse complement strand
TTTCATACACAACCAAGGTGGTAAATTATAAGGAATAAGTACCACATGCCAAATACTATATGAGGTTTTTGAATTCCGAAATGGCTGGAATCCATCACTAGCAAGTCCAAGTCGAATATTACGAGGCTCAGCTGCAAATGAGGGATGAAGTTCATCAAATGATTTCCATGCCATTGAATCAGCTGCATGCTGCATTGTTACATCATCAACCCTTTTATCATGATGCCATGTCATTAGAGAAGATGTGTTTGAAGACATATACAACCTTTGAAGCCTAGGCTTCAGTGGAAAATAACGTAAAATCTTTGATGCTATTTTTTTACCATTCTTATTATTATTTGCTTCCCCGCTATGTTTATCTGTTTTCCATCTGGATGCACCACACACTTTACAAGAATCAAGTAAATTATCTTCCTTCCAATATAGCATGCAATCATTTATACAAGCATCAATGTTTTGGTAGGAAAGCCTAAGGTCCTGAATCACCTTATTTGCCTCATAATATGAATTTGGCAAATTCGCTCCATCAGGCAACATCTCATCCTTCAACATTTTTAATAACATTGTAAATGACTCGTTGCTCCAACGACCCATACTTTTTATGTGAAGCAATTTAATCAAATTAGAAAGCTTTGAAATTTTTGAACTTTGGTATAGTGGCTTCTCGAAATGTTTTAATAGGCTGTAAAAAATTTTGGCTTCAACATTTGGTTCTTCTTCAAGTAAATCATTGTAACCAACATCAACATCAGCAGTGCCTCCATCATGGTTAGGATACAAATCCCTCAGCATTTCATGTATTTCATCCTCATCCTCATGATCATCTACTTCATTATCATCTTCAACTTCGCATTCCGACTGTGGCTCACCCAGAACTTCACCATGATGATACCAAAAAGTATAATTTTTAATTATTCCATATACTTTCAAATGTATCTCGACTGTCTCACGTGCTCCTAATGTTGTGTTACAACATTTGACACACATACATCGTATTTCATATAATTCTCATGTTCTTCTAAAGGTATAATCCAAAAACTATTGTTCCCCAATTAAGTAGGATTCGTCTAGTCGGTTATCAACAAGTTGCATCCATCGTTTACTTGGTGCCATAACCATGGATAGAAAATAGAAATAATATTTAAAAAATTAAGATCACAAAAACATTAATATGCACATTACTTATAAAAGAAAGTAATAAGTAACTCTCTGATCATAAAACTTGTTATTTCTTCATTTTCATATATCATTTACCTATATATATACTCTCAACTGCTTTTTCCACATACCATATTCTCTCATTCCTCTGTTCATATAAGTGGCTTTTTGATATTTTTTCTACATTTAATTCAATTCACCAAGTGAAAGCAACAAAGCACTTCCACAAGGAGCTACAGAAGAAATGGTCAACATCAGTATCCCACATCAAATTTCCCTAACTTTTATACTGGAAAGGTGATACTTCCCCTAAATCATTGAGTGCTTTAGAGGGTCCCAATTGTGATTTAACAATTTCTTAATACCAGCTTGCTAATGATATTTTAAATTACAACTACATGCTTTGCTGTTTAAGAACAATTACTTCCAAAGACTACTAAACCAAGACAAATCAAAATTGTCCGCATAATCACTTAGTAAAACAAGACATAGGCTTACATAACTTCTATTGATGTGCTAAAACCTACTAAGGAGTGATATTAGCTTTGAATTTGGTTTATCTTTTGCTCAAGAAATTATTCAAATTACCCTGGCCTAACAGCTGTCCATTTATGGTGGTTTAGCTTCCGTCTTCTTCTATCCAGCTATTACAAATTATTCCCAGTGGTTTCTTTGAGAAAACGTTAGCTTGTGCGTCTTAGAAGATGCCGAATTACAAGACAATAATAAATCTTTTGAGCTTTATCAATTGAGAATAATGATTTTTCTCCAAATCTATGATATATAGGAATTTCCTAGTATATCCACTACAACTCTGTCTTACTTTTGGAAGCTGGTAACATGTAAGCTATAGCTAAACCAGTCCATTAAGAATTTCTTCAATTTAGAGCTAACATCCACCATAATTCAATCTTACCCTTTTAATTTATGTTGAATTCTTCTGCGTAAACCCTTCCAGATACAAACCTATTGACTTCAATGTATATATCGTAAGCTAGACTTCTTGTTTTCAGTTTTATAAGATGTAACAGGTCCTAAGGATTATATGTAAAAGGATGAGTTGGATAGAAAATGTCATATTTGCTTCACAGTAAAGAAAATGTATAAATAGCATTAGCCTGCACTTCTGTGAATTCAATATGATGGGCAAACTTCAATTTAACATATTGTAGCACAAACTATACTTGTATACTCAACAATAAAAGCTATATATATTTGTCTCTACCATAGAAAAAACTGCCAACATCAAATATTAGTTCTATCTATTTACTACGCACACGTACAAACTTATAAATGTACATAGAATCCAGTCTAGACTATCCAAATATTAGATTACGTAATTAGATACTAGCACGACAATTGTGAATATAACATACTAAGCATCCGTCCACCCCGAGAATGCCTAAATTGATCAATAATGTATTGCTTGGCAACACCTTCATTGGCTTAATGAGTAACAAACTTGTTTATCTCTAGCCACAACTTGCCAGCAATCTTAGTTCCCCTAGGCGTAATCAGTAGACACATAAGGGACAGTATATTTTGTCATTCTTGTGACACTGTAGTTACAACATCAAGGTCACGCAATTAACACCCCTGGACTATACTAGATACTCTTTTATGATTCCCTAACTAGAAACAAAAACTAAAAGAGAAAGAAATTTGTAACGACCCGGCCCGTCGTTACGGGAATTACCACCCCGTTACCTTGCATTTACATATATTATGCTTTTAAAACAGTATTAGAGTATATCGGGTGACTTAGGAGTGATTTGGATTGAAAATGAAGCAAATAGCATGTTTGAAGAAAGCTTGAATATGAAAAGTCAACCAAGAGTTGACTATTGAGTTAGAGTGTTCGGAACCGGATTCCGATGATTCGACTAGTTCCGGGGGATCATTTATGACTTAGGAGAACAATCGGAATTGAATTCGGAGGTCCGGTGTAGTTTTAAGCTTGAATTGGCGAATGTTGAATTTTGGCGAAAACCGGATGGTAGATGATATTTTGATCCGGGGTCGGAATGGAATTCCGACAATTTCTGTAGCTTCGTTATGTGATTTTGGATATGTCTGCAAATTTTCAGGTCATTCGGACATCGTTTGATCGGGTTTTGGGTTGAATGTTAGTTTTGAAAGTTTTTAAGAAACTTAGGCTTTAATCCGTGGATAATTGGTGATTTTGATGTTTAGTATGGTGTTTTTATGGTTGGAACAAGTTCGTATCATGTTTTGGAGTATGTTGGTGGTTTTCGTTGGGGTCCCGGGGGTCTCGGGATGAATACGGGGGTCCAAACGGACCATTTTTGGATGAAGAGAGTAAAAACTGGTTGCTGTCATAACCTCAGCAGATTTTTGCTCTCCGCGATCGCGGGGAGAGGGATGCGATCGCGTAGAGCTGGAGGCTAAGGCATCGCAATCGCAGGGTAACAAGACGCGATCGCGTAGAATTAAACGGGTGTTCATCGTGATCGCAGGGTCATCTACGCGATCGCGTAGAAGAAGAAATGGGTCCAGGGAGAATGAGCTACGCGATCGCAGGAATGAAGGACGCGATCGCGTGAAGCAGGGTGATTGTGCATCGCGATCACGTAAAGGAAGTCGCGATCGCGTGAGGCCGAGATTTTAAGCATCGCGATCGCGTGAAGCAAGTCGCGATCGCGTAGAAGAACCTGTTCTGGCAGTGAACTTAAGTCCAGAAACAGAGAGTTACGGGTTTACACCCCCAAAACTCAATTTCAAGCCCTAGAGAGAAGAAAACTCGAGGAAATCACTGAGAAGTCATCGAGTATCGTCGGAGGTAAGATTCTTGACTCAAAAACATCAATTTATGGTAGTATTAACATCAATCTTCATGAAATTGGGTTGAAATCTTGAAAAAATGTGGCCTAAGTATTAAAAACGGGATTTTTGGATTTGGAAGGCCATTTGAACTCCGATTTCGATAAATTTTATATGCACGGACTCGTGGCGAGATAAGGATCGCGTTGGTACTAATTTTGGAATTTTCCGAGCAGTGGGGCCCGGGGTCGGGTTTTACCAACTTAGTGTAATTATGCGAATTTCATATAAATTGAAGTGGGTTATGATTCTTTGACCCGTCATTGATATAATTATTGTTATTTGACTAGATTCTACACACGATGCAACGAAATTCAAAGGAAATGGCATCGCGGACGATTCTACGACCGGCTAGAGGTGAGTAGTTTGTGTATATTGGTAGCCTGAGGGTTCGAAACCCCGGCTTAGCACATCGTGACGCTAATAGGGCGTGGCTCGCACACCGTGGCAGGTGCGGGATTGATTGTGATTGGGGATTGAGACTTGGTCCATCCCAGGAATGAATAGAATGTTGTTAGTGTTGGAAATACACTGTATTTGCTATATTTGTGGGCCGTAAGCCTTGTTTGGGGCCTTGTGCCGATCTGTAGCGTCCTTAGAGGACAATATTTATGTGATAGCTAAAGATTGCTTAAATCACTGATCTCAGTCCTGGGAATTTTAATCACACTTTTGAAATGCTAAGTCACCGGCTTTTACAAACTTAATAAAGTTAAAGTATTTTTCATCAATTATGAATTGAGAACTTGAAATAAGGAAAATGAATTGTTTTGTGACTTAATTGCTTATTGTGGACTGAGTATGGGATCGGGCTGCACTCCGCAGTGGTTGATATGAGGATCGGGCTGCACGCCGCAGCAGTATTGCGCTTGGGCTGTAGGAGCCCCTCCGGAGTCTGTACACACCCCCGGTGAGCGCCGTCGACGTTAAATTGGATCGGGCTACACGCCGTAGCGGTTATGTGCATTGCATTGCATCTGTATTTGTTGAATTACTCTGTGGTAGTTGTATTGTATCATTGTTGCTAGTTCGTAGGAGATTCGGACTGTAGTGTAGCTTCATATTGTGGTATTTTATGGATTTCTTACTGTCAGCTACATATATATATTTGTTACTCACTGAGTACTTAGTACTCACCCCTACTCCCTGCACCTTTTGTGTGCAGACTCAGGTACACAGGAGCAGTAGACGGACATCTCCAGCGTTTACATTGTCAAATCGAGTTGCTGAGGTAGCTGCCTACGTTCGCAGAGCCTAGCTTCTCCTCTCATTCCAGTTGTTATTGTATATTTTGTATTCGGACTTGAGTACTTCTATATCGTACTCTCTATTTCCTGTTGGGTTTTTGTTAGAGGCTCTAGACTTGTGACTCCGGATCTTTGGGAGTGTCAGTACTTTTGTTCAGTATTATTATTATTGGAGTTCTTAAACTCATATATTCTTCTTGGGTTGTCCATTTGTGGACTGGTATTGTGTTATAATTGAACTGTTGGTTTGGCTGGCCTAGCTTGATTGTTGGGTGCCATCACGACTGGATTTGGGTCGTGACAAGTTGGTATCAGAGCTCTAGGTTATTAGGACTCGCGAGTCATGAGCCGGTTTAGTAGGCTTTCGCGGATCGGTACGTAGACGTCCGTATCTATCTTCGAAGGGCTACAGAAACTTTAGGAAAAACCTCATTTTCTTGAATTCATATCGTGCTATTTGTGTTATCATGAAATTAAATCTTTCCATATTCTATTCTCTCGCAGATGGCGAGAACACGAGCTAACGGACGTGGCGGACGACCACCATTGGCACCCGGAGGCCGTGGTCGTGGTAGAGGTAGGGCAGCAGTGCCAGTGCCTGCTGACCCACCAGCTGACCAGACTCAAGGTCAGATTCCTACACCAGTGGCCCAAACTCAGGACCAGATTCCAGCGGCAGACGCTCCGACAACTCAGGTTCAGGTACCGGCAGTGCCCATTGTCATACCAGGTCTTCAGGAGACCTTGGCTCAGATCTTATCAGTGTGCACAGGCTTGGCTCAGGTAGTCGCAGCTACTGCTGCAGTATCTTCTTCACAGGCAGCACCCGTTGCACCAGCTCCTGCATATGTGGTTCCAGTTATGCCCGACGATGAGCAGCGTCGTTTGGAGAGATTTGAGAGGTTACAGCCTCCGACATTCAGTGGAGCTGAGGGCGAGGATGCCCAGGGTTTTCTTGACAGATGTCAGCGTATGCTTCGCACCGCCGGTATTCTAGAGTCCAGCGGTGTTTCATTCACCACTTTCCGGTTCACAGTGCAGCTTTCCGGTGGTGGGAGGATTTTGAGAGGCGTAGGCCCGCCGGGGCAGTGCCCTCACTTGGCAACAATTCTCCACGGTATTTTTGGAGAAGTACGTGCCTCGGTCTCGCAGAGAGGAGCTGCGACGTCGGCTCGAGTGGTTGAAGCGAGGAGAGATGACAGCGTTAATCGAGTATGAGATGAGATTCACACAACTGGCCCGTCATGCCATGTGGATGGTTCCTACCGACAGGGAGAGGATCCGGAGATTTATTGATGGTCTTATTTATCCCATCCGCATATTGATGACCCGGGAGAGAGTTTCTACAGTTACCTTTGAGGAGGTGGTTGATGCTGCCCGTCACATTGAGACAGATCGCCGCAGAGAGCGAGAGGAGAGAGAGGCTAAGAGGCCTCGTGGTACTGGCAGTTACAGTGGTGCTCCGTCTAGGGGCCAATTTCAGCATAGCAGAGGTCGCTCCTTCAGGTCTCATCAGTCTGGACGTACAGAGTCCAGTGGGGTTTCATCTGATCGTGGTCGTCAAGGCCAGCAGGGTTATCAGGGTCAGCAGAGCCGCCAGCAGAGTCAGCCTGCACTGAGTGCTCTTCCGGCTCAGAGCTCTGCTCCTGTTTCCTCAGCACAGGATTCATCGGTAGCGAGGGGTCCTCAGGCAGCCCCTTCTTCCATCTTCAGGCCGTTGTTTTGAGTGCGGTGATTTGGGCCATATCAGGAGAGAGTGTCCTCAGTGGCTGCGTAAGCGGTCTCAGCGGAGGGATCGGCCTTCGTCTTCTACTCCTGTTTCTTCAGCGCCAGCACAGTCAGCTAGGACTGGTGGCCAGGTATCCAGAGGTCGCCCTAGGGGCGAGGATCGTACTGGTGGAGGCCAGGCTCGTTTCTATGCTCTTCCGGACAGGAAGGATGCTAGTGCTTCAGATGCGGTCATTTCAGGTATTATCTCAGTCTGCCACAGGGATGCTTCCGTCTTATTTGATCCCGGATCCACCTATTCTTATGTCTCTACTTATTTTGCACATCATTTGGGTATGACCCGTGGTATTCTTGCTTTGCCCGTACATGTGTCTACCCCAGTGGGGGATACTGTTGTTGTGGATCAGGTATATCGATCCTGTATTATTACTATTGGGGGTCCGGAGACCCGAGTTGATCTATTACTACTGGGCATGGTAGATTTCGATGTAATTCTAGGCATGGATTGGCTATCTCCTTACCATGCGATTCTGGACTGTCATGCCAAAACAGTCACACTAGCTATTCCAGGTAATCCGAGGATCGAGTGGCGTGGCTTGACTGATTATGTGTCCGACAGGGTGATTTCTTATATAAAGGCTCAACGAATGATTGACAAGGGTTGTTTATCTTATTTGGCCTTCATTAGAAATGTTGAAGCTGAGACACCCAGTCTTGATTCGGTCCCCATTGTGAGGGATTTTCCGGATGTATTTCCAGCAGACCTGCCGGGCATGCCGCCTGACAGAGATATCGATTTTGGTATTGACTTGGTGCCGGGCACTCAGCCCATTTCTATTCCTCCCTATCGCATGGCACCAGCAGAGTTAAAAGAATTGAAAGAACGGCTTCAGGAACTCTTAGATAAGGGTTTCATTCGTCCAAGTGTGTCACCTTGGGGTGCACCGGTGTTGTTCGTGAAGAAGAAAGATGGCACAATGAGAATGTGCATTGATTACAGGCAACTGAACAAGGTAACAGTGAAGAATAAGTACCCATTACCTCGTATCGAGGACCTATTTGATCAGCTCTAGGGAGCTAGTGTATTTTCTAAGATTGATCTTCGATCGGGTTATCATCAGTTGAAGATCAGGGACTCGGATATTATGAAGACAGCGTTCAGGACGCGATATGGGCACTACGAGTTCCTGGTGATGTCTTTCGGGTTGACTAATGCCCCAGAAGCATTCATGCACTTGATGAATAGTGTATTTCGGCCGTACCTTGATTCTTTTGTGATTGTGTTTATTGATGATATCCCGGTATACTCACGCAGCCAGGAGGAGCATGCACAGCATTTGAGAGTGGCATTGCAGAGGTTGAGAGAAGAGAAGCTTTATGCAAAATTCTCTAAGTGTGAGTTCTGGCTTGATACTGTGGGTTTTCTGGGACATATAGTGTCCAGTGACGGTATTCGGGTTGATCCTCAGAAGGTTGAGGCAGTGCAGAATTGGCCCAGACCTTCCTCAGCTACAGAGATTCGGAGTTTTCTCGGCTTGGCATGCTATTATCGTCGGTTTGTTCAGGATTTCTCATCTATTGCTTCACCGTTGACTAAGTTGACACAGAAGAATGCTCCATTTGTGTGGTCTGATGAATGTGAAGAGAGCTTTCAGAAGCTCAAGGAGGCTTTGACCACGGCTCCCGTACTTGTGTTACCATCGGCCTCAGGGTCATATACTGTATATTGTGATGCTTCTAGAGTTGGGCTCGGTTGTGTGTTGATGCAGGAGGGTAGAGTTATTGCATATGCTTCTCGTCGGCTAAAGCCCCACGAGAAGAACTACCCCGTTCATGATTTGGAGTTAGCAGCTATTGTTCATGCCTTGAAGATTTGGAGGCATTACCTATATGGTGTATCTTGTGATGTATATACAGACCACCGCAACCTTCAGCATTTGTTTAAGCAGAAAGATCTAAATTTGAGGCAGCGGAGATGGCTTGAATTGCTTAAGGACTATGATATTACTATCTTGTACCATCCCGGGAAAGCCAATGTAGTGGCTGATGCATTGAGCCGGAAGGCTATTAGTATGGGCGGTTTGGCGTATATTCCAGTTGGGGAGAGACCCCTAGCAGTTGATGTTCAGGCGTTAGCTAATCAGATGGTAAGGCTGGATATTTCTGAGCCCAGTCGGGTGATGGCTTGTGTAGTAGCTCGTTCTTCCTTATATGATCGTATTCGAGAGCGCCAGTATGATGATCCACACTTACTTGTCCTTAAGGACAGAGTTCAGCATGATGATGCTAGAGATGTCACTATTGATAGTGAGGGTGTATTGCGGATGCAGGGCCGGATATGTGTGCCCAATATTGATGGCCTTCGTGAGTTGATATTGGAAGAGGCCCATAGTTCGCGGTATTCTATTCATCCAGGAGCCGCGAAGATGTATCAGGATTTGAAGCAGCATTACTGGTGGAGAAAGATGAAGAAAGATATTGTGAGCCATGTGGCTCGGTGTCTAAACTGTCAGCAGGTCAAGTATGAGCATCAGAGACCTGGTGGTGTGTTCCAGCGTATTGATATTCCCGAGTGGAAGTGGGAAAGGATTACTATGGACTTTGTTAGTGGACTCCCTCGGACAGCGAGGAAGTTTGATTCAGTTTGGGTGGTGGTGGATAGGTTGACTAAGTCAGCTCACTTCATCCCGGTGTGTACTACCTATACCTCAGAGCGGTTGGCAGAGATATTCATCCGTGAGATAGTGAGATTGCATGGAGTTCCCATTTCTATTATATCCGACAGAGGTACCCAGTTCACATCTCAATTCTGGAGGACATTTCAGCGAGAGTTGGGTTCACAGGTAGAGTTGAGCACAGCATTTCATCCACAGACGGATGGGCAGTCTGAGCGTACTATTCAGGATATTGGAGGACATGTTGCGTGCTTGTGTTATTGATTTTGGTGGTTCATGGGCTGATTATTTGCCTTTGGCGGAGTTTGCTTACAATAATAGCTATCGGTCCAGCATTCAGATGGCACCGTATGAAGCTTTATATGGGAGGCGGTGTAGGTCTCCGGTTGGTTGGTTCGAGCCCGGCGAGGCTAGGTTGTTAGGGACAGAGTTAGTCCAAGATGCCTTAGATAAGGTGAAGGTGATTCAGGAGAGACTTCGCACAGCTCAGTCGCGTCAGAAGAGTTATGCGGACCGAAAGGTCCGAGATGTGTCTTATTCAGTAGGTGAGAAGGTGTTGCTGAAAGTTTCGCCTATGAAGGGTGTTATGAGGTTTGGAAAGAAAGGAAAGTTGAGCCCAAGGTTCATTGGACCTTTTGAGGTGCTTAGGAAAGTTGGGGAGGTGGCTTATATGCTTGCTTTGCCACCCCGTTTGTCGGGAGTTCACCCCGTGTTCCATGTATCTATGCTCCGGAAGTATGTCGGAGACCCGTCTCATGTGTTGGACTTCAGCACGATACAGCTAGATGAGGATTTGACTTATGATGTGGAACCAGTAGCCATTTTGGGTCGACGGGTTCGTAAGCTGAGATCCAAGGACATAGCTTCAGTGAAAGTGCAGTGGAGAGGTCGTCCCATGGAGGAAGCAACTTGGGAGACCGAGCAGGAGATGCGAAGCAGATATCCACACTTTTTTGATACTCCGTGTATGTTTCTTAACCCGCTCGCGGACGAGCGTTTGTTTAAGTTGGGGAGAATGTAACGACCCGGCCCGTCGTTACGGGAATTTCCACCCCGTTACCTTGCATTTGCATATATTATGATTTTAAAACAGTATTAGAGTATATCGGGTGAGTTAGGAGTGATTTGGATTGAAAATGAAGCAAATAGCATGTTTGAAGAAAGCTTGAATATGAAAAGTCAACCAAGAGTTGACTATTGAGTTAGAATGTTCGGAACCGGATTCTGATGATTCGACTAGTTCCGGGGGATCATTTATGACTTAGGAGAACAATCGGAATTGAATTCGGAGGTCCGGTGTAGTTTTAAGCTTGAATTGGCGACTGGTTGAATTTTGGCGAAAACCGGATGGTAGATGATATTTTGATCCGGGGGTCGGAATGGAATTCCGACAATTTCTGTAGCTTCGTTATGTGATTTTGGATATGTCTGCAAATTTTCAGGTCATTCGGACATCGTTTGATCGGGTTTTGGGTTGAATGTTAGTTTTGAAAGTTTTTAAGAAACTTAGGCTTTAATCCGTGGATAATTGGTGATTTTGATGTTTAGTATGGTGTTTTTATGGTTGGAACAAGTTCGTATCATGTTTTGGAGTATGTTGGTGGTTTTCGTTGGGGTCCCGGGGGTCTCGGGATGAATACGGGGGTCCAAACGGACCATTTTTGGATGAAGAGAGTAAAAACTGGTTGCTGTCATAACCTCAGCAGATTTTTGCTCTCCGCGATCGCGGGGAGAGGGATGCGATCGCGTAGAGCTGGAGGCTAAGGCATCGCGATCGCAGGGTAACAAGACGCGATCGCGTAGAATTAAACGGGTGTTCATCGCGATCGCAGGGTCATCTACGCGATCGCGTAGAAGAAGAAATGGGTCCAGGGAGAATGAGCTACGCGATCGCAGGAATGAAGGACGCGATCGCGTGAAGCAGGGTGATTGTGCATCGCGATCGCGTGAAGGAAGTCGCGATCGCGTGAGGCCGAGATTTTGAGCATCGCGATCGCGTGAAGCAAGTCGCGATCGCGTAGAAGAACCTGTTCTGGCAGTGAACTTAAGTCCAGAAACAGAGAGTTACGGGTTTACACCCCCAAAACTCAATTTCAAGCCCTAGAGAGAAGAAAACTCGAGGAAATCACTGAGAAGTCATCGAGTATCGTCGGAGGTAAGATTCTTGACTCAAAAACATCAATTTATGGTAGTATTAACATCAATCTTCATGAAATTGGGTTGAAATCTTGAAGAAATGTGGCCTAAGTATTAAAAACGGGATTTTTGGATTTGGAAGGCCATTTGAACTCCGATTTCGATAAATTTTATATGCACGGACTCGTGGCGAGATAAGGATCGCGTTGGTACTAATTTTGGAATTTTCCGAGCAGTGGGGCCCGGGGTCGGGTTTTACCAACTTAGTGTAATTATGCGAATTTCATATAAATTGAAGTGGGTTATGATTCTTTGACCCGTCATTGATATAATTATTGTTATTTGACTAGATTCTACACACGAGGCAATGAAATTCAAAGGAAAAGGCATCGCGGACGATTCTACGACCGGCTAGAGGTGAGTAGTTTGTGTATATTGTAGCCTGAGGGTTCGAAACCCCGGCTTAGCACATCGTGACGCTAATAGGGCGTGGCTCGCACACCGTGGCAGGTGCGGGATTGATTGTGATTGGGGATTGAGACTTGGTCCATCCCAGGAATGAATAATATGTTGTTAGTGTTGGAAATACACTGTATTTGCTATATTTGTGGGTTGTAAGCCTTGTTTGGGGCCTTGTGCCGATCTGTAGCGTCCTTAGAGGACAATATTTATGTGATAGCTAAAGATTGCTTAAATCACTGATCTCAGTCCTGGGAATTTTAATCACACTTTTGAAATGCTAAGTCACCGGCTTTTACAAACTTAATAAAGTTAAAGTATTTTTCATCAATTATGAATTGAGAACTGGAAATAAGGAAAATGAATTGTTTTGTGACTTAATTGCTTATTGTGGACTGAGTATGGGATCGGGCTGCACGCCGCAGTGGTTGATGTGAGGATCGGGCTGCACGCCGCAGCAGTATTGCGCTTGGGCTGTAGGAGCCCCTCCGGAGTCTGTACACACCCCCAGTGAGCGCCGTCGACGTTAAATTGGATCGGGCTACACGCCGTAGCGGTTATGTGCATTGCATTGCATCTGTATTTGTTGAATTACTCTGTGGTAGCTGTATTGTATCATTGTTGCTAGTTCGTAGGAGATTCGGACTGTAGTGTAGCTTCATATTGTGGTATTTTGTGGATTTCTTACTGTCAGCTACATATATATATTTGTTACTCACTGATTACTTAGTACTCACCCCTACTCCCTGCACCTTTCGTGTGCAGACTCAGGTACACAGGAGCAGTAGACGGACATCTCCAGCGTTTACATTGTCAAATCGAGTTTCTGAGGTAGTTGCCTACGTTCGCAGAGCCTAGCTTCTCCTCTCATTCCAGTTGTTATTGTATATTTTGTATTCAGACTTGAGTACTTCTATATCGTACTCTCTATTTCTTGTTGGGTTTTGTTAGAGGCTCTAGACTTGTGACTCCGGATCTTTGGGAGTGTCGGTACTTTTGTTCAGTATTATTATTATCGGAGTTCTTAAACTCATATATTCTTCTTGGGTTGTCCATTTGGGGACTGGTATTGTGTTATAATTGAACTGTTGGTTTGGCTGGCCTAGCTTGATTGTTGGGCGCCATCACGACTGGATTTGGGTCGTGACAAAATTGAAAAACCCTTTTGCGATTGCTGATTCAAATTAAAGAAATTGAATCCATATATAGAGTTCTAAGTTGCAGAATACAAATAAAGAATCAAAAAATTGAACCACATTTTTGCGATTTCCGATTCAAAGGGAAAAAGGACACCAAGAAGAAGAAACAAACAGAACATATCAAAGATAAAGAAATTGAACTTACTCTTATTTAGCGGATAATCCAATAGTATAATTTCTGTAAAGTCCTTTGGAGGATTAGCGGCCTCCAAAGAAAAATCTGAACAGACGCGCGCCTCGCTCGATCAAACTAAACAGACCTCGCTCGATCAAATCTGAACAGACGCCTTGCTGCTCGATCAAACTGAACATAGTTTGATGCCTCGCTCGATCTTTTTAGCGACTGAGATTCTGATTTTTAAATGAGTTTAGAGGCTAGATTCTGAATGTTGAAGCTTTGAGTTCGATTGTCAAACTAAACAGAGTTTTTTGACGCCTCGCTCGATCTTGATAGCGATTAAGATTAATTCCGAATTTTTAAGGAGTTTAGTGGTTGAGATTCTGAATTTTGAAGGAGTTCGATTGGCAGTCTCCTAGGGATTTTAGGCTTAAAGTTTGAGAGATTTTAGGGTAAAACACTATTTGGAGCTTAATTTCCTTTTGTTTTCTAATTTTTATTTTTATATTTCATTAGTTCCCACCAGCCTATCCCGCTAAAATCTAACGTTAGAGACCAGATATTAATTTTTGTGTGGACAAGAATAGGTCTGGTCGTGTATTTATCTGTTAAAATTGTATATTAAGGACCAAAACAAATTCTCATCCTTATAAGTTCACTTTTAGGGACCATAATTAGAACTTGTCCCTAAATACTGGTCCCTAATAACGCTTTTTTGTAGTGATTATCATGAATTAGACTGATTTTCATGCTTTGGGCTTCGTGCCGATTATATGAATCCTTCAGGGATTGATATTACTGCCTTGATAATATTGTGCATATTTTTATCTCAACCTCAGGTTTTAAAAATGGTATTTTTCTACTCAACATTTTTATAAGGTTATGAAAAACTTGAACAAGGTCTTAATGACATATCTAGCTGTGAGCTAATATGATACTGTTACCCGAGGGGCTTGCTTGATTATTCATTAGACTGACTGGGGCCGAGGGCCATATGTGAGGTCATGACGATTTATGTGAGCATATTCATATACATGCATGGATCGGACTGCATGCCGCAGTAGTATATGGATTGTGATGCGCGTCGCAGCAGGTGTGATATTAATATTGCGCTTGGGCTGTTGGAGCTCCTTCGGAGTCTGAACCCCCACAGTGAGCGCGGGCGACTTTGCATGGATCGGGCTATACGCCACAACATCATATGCATTGCATGGAATACATACATTGGTTTCTTGTTGTCACGACCCAAACCCCGGTCGTGATGGCGCCCAACACAATGCTAGGCAAGCCCGACCACATCATCTCTTAACCCAGCCAATTATTAATTCCAATTAATCATATTAAACATAAACAGCAAGTGATCATATCGAATGAAAAGCGTGATAGTAAAAGCATACAAAGTACGGTCCCAACCATATCGTGGTGTCACGAGACTGAGCCTCTACAGAGTAACATCCTAATACAAACAAGTCTAGGCAAAATGAGAACAACAAGATGATAAGGAAAGGAGAAAACAGGCTCTGCGGACGCTAGCAGCTACCTCGTAGTCTCCGCAAAATGGGTATGAGCAGGCAACTACAATGCCTCAACCGCTCTCGGGCACCTGTGGATCTGCACAGAAAGTGCAGGGGATTGGGGTGAATATATTTCAACTCAGTAAGTAACAATAATAAACAATAACTGAAAGTAAGAACTCTTGTGCTATTACTTAACAGTTTTAAGGCAACCCTCACAGGTATGTCATCATAGTAGTAAGTACTCTGATCTCCAGTCCACATCTCTCTATACAAGATCCCACACTAATCAAACACTCACTCGTACCCCTACGGTGTACAGCCATCTCAATATATGAAGACACATACATATGTCTATAATGTATAATTATTTAAGTAGGTAATAGGATATGAATAAGTATAATGCTGCGGCGTGCAGCCCGCTCCAATACATATACCGCTGCGGCGCGCAGCCCGCTCCATTTAACGTCGACGGCGCTCACCGGGGGTGTATACAGACTTCGGAGGGGCTCCCTAGGCCCAAGCGCTATGATACTGCGGCGTGCAGCCCGATCCACACATGTATTACTGTGGCGTGCAGTCCGATCCAATATATATATGTTTATATATTTATACTGCTGTATATATATATATATATATATATATAACTATATTGCAGCGTGCTGTCCGATCCAATATATGTATATGTATATAATGCTGCGGCGTGTAGCCCGATCCGGTATATATATCAATACCTCACAATGGCTCCTCGACCACTCTCACTCAATATAGCTGCGGCGTGCAGTCCGATCCAATATATATACTGCTGCGGCGTGCAACCCGATCCAATGTATATACTGCTGCAGCGTGCAGCACGATCCAATATAGGTATATATATAATACCTCATAATGGGTCCTCGACCCTATCCCAGTTAGTATATCCTTGGCCTCTCAGGCCCAATATAATAAATCTCAGTGGGTCCTCGACCCTAACTCAGTCAATATAGACCTAGCCTCTCAGGCCCACTCAGCTAGAATAGGGAATTCCACCCTAGGTAGTATCTTTCGGGTACACATCTAGTACTGGCTCGTAATATGCTATACAGTTGTAATTATGGCTGAGTGTATGTTTCCAACATGATATAAGGGTCACCTAGCTCTATAGGTTTCCTAATGCTCTACAGATCGGCACAAGGCCAGAAACATGGCTACCAGCCCAATTGCACAGTTATAATCTTATTATCAGTCATACTACACAGTATACTATTAGCCGGGAAGGACCAAGTCCAAGTCACCAATATCAATGTCACCACGCCCGTCACAATACACGTGTCTCATCTCAACATAGCATTGTGAAGTGCTAGTACGGGGTTTCAAACCCTCAGTACATTATTTACTACTACCACTCACCTCGAACCGGTAGAAACCTCAATCCGCCTTGCGCTTGCCTCGCCAATCAATCTCCTCGGATGCCAAGTCTGCTCAAAATCAATGATAATACATCAATATATGCTCAATTCATGCAACCCATATGAAATAACCCAAATTCGCATCAAAACCCACAAAGTTGTCAAAACCCGACTTTTGGTGCATATAAAATTTGTCTCAATACGAGTCAAGGCATATAAAATTTACCAAATTCAGACTCCAATTGCCTACTCAAATCAGTGTGTTTCTACAATTTTAGGCCTAGGGCTAAAACCCACCTTTAATCTTCCATTTTCATAGAAATATTCAATAATTTCATGATAAAAGCGTGTAATTAAACCACAAACTTACCTCCGACCATATCCCGATGATCTCCCAGCTATTTCCCTTCACTTCCTCTCTCTAGGCTTAAAAAATGGAGGGTTTTGCAAATGAACCCGTATGTGAAATGTTCTGGTTTTAAAATCACGGCCTGGCACATTTCTTCTACGCATTCGCGTTCACTCCCACGCGTTCGCGATGACTAGCTCTGGCTTAACCTTCGCGAACGCGACCTCTCCAATGCGTTCACGATGAACAATTTCCCAGCCGCCTGATTTTCCTTCTACGCGTTCGCGATACCCCTGACGCGAACACGCTACACACCCTCACGCACCTACGCGAACGCGACCCCCTGAACGTGATCGCAAAGCTCAAGAATCCTGGCCTACGCGAATGCGATACCCAGTCTCGCGATGGTGATGCTTTGATCCGCCAGGCCTTCGCGACCGCGGCCCATGCCAAGCGAACGCGAAGGCTTAAATTATGCCTAGTGATCTGCAATTTACAGCAGACTTCACATTGCTTTAAAACGCCGGATGATGGTCCGGATTCACCCCGAGGCCACCGGGACCCCAACGAAAACCACTAACATACTCCAAAACACGATACAAACTTGTTCCAATGATCAAAACTCTATTGTTAACATCAAAATCGTCCGTTTTCAACAAATTCAAGCTTAAGTTTTCATTCAAACTTCCGAAACCGACATTCGATCAAAAACCCGACCAAATGACCTTCGAATGACCTGAAATTTTGTAGGCACATCCAAAATCACCTAACAGAGCTACTGCAACTGTCGGAATTCCATTCCGACTCTCGGATCAAAATCTCACCTACCATTCGGATTTCGCCAAAATTCAACTTTACCCAATTCAAGCCTAAAACTACATCGGGCCTCCAAATTCACTTCCGATCGCTCTCCTAGGTCATAAATGACATCCCGGAGCTGACCAAATCATCAGAATTTGATTCCAAGCTCTCTAACTCACAAGTCAACATCCGGTTGACCTTTCCCAAATATTCTTTCTTCTAAGAGACTATTTGTCTCAATTCCATCTAAACTCAATCCGATTTGACTCAAACCCGCCAAACATACATATTAAAACATGAACAAGCATATAACGGGGAATAAAGGGTGATAACTCACATGATGGCGGGCTGGGTCATCACATTTGTACTACGTGGCATAACATACAACACTCATAAATTGTTGGCACACATGCATTAATTGCCTTATTAACCAGATCCCCTGGTGGAAATTATTAAGGAGTGCTGAGCCCAAGGGGCTGATTTGAGTTCAGACTTGCACTTCTTAAGGTTGTACCCAAGTATTGGTATGTTATCATGAAAGAAGAGAAGTTAAAAATGAAATTTCTAAATAATCTACTCATATATGCTGAAAATCAATAAAATGATAGTGTATTGAAGTTTAAAGGTAGTTCTGTATTGTGTAGCATGAGATAGTGCTTTGCGTGATTTTCTTTTCTTCAGCATTATTTCATTTTATTATCGCTGAGTTGGAAGTACTCACACCCGAATCCCCGCAACTTATGTGCAGATCCAGGTACATCAAAGCAGAGTTGATTCTATAGCTACTCGGGAGTGCATTTGGATAGTCGAGGTAGCTGTCAGCGTCCGCAGGACCCGACTCTCCAGTTTATCTTTATTTTTGTTCTGTATGTCCCGCACTTGTGCACAGTTGTAACACTATCACATTTTATAAATTCTGGTAGAGGCTCATGATTTGTGACTCATGTTCCGTTTGGAGGTTGTACTGGTTTGGGATTTCTAATCCCGGCGTTTGGGTATTTCTTTATTATTATTCTATCGTTGTTTATGCTTAAAAAGAGATTAAATGTTAGCTGGTAGCTCCGTGTTTTTGTTGATTTGTCGTGCTGGCCTAGCCGTTTAAGGGGCTCCATCACGATCGGGTTTGGGGTCGTGACACATAATGATATCTATCCATAAGGATACTATATTTCGGCACAAGGCCCCAAACATGGCATGAATCCTAGATATATTCAACATAGTGTGCGTTTCAGACGCAAATATAGTATTATTCTTGTTTGGGATGCACCAAGTCATACTCCCCAGTCATCAACAATCCCGCACCATCCATGGGATTCGAGCCACGCTCTAAATAGCATTACAATGTGATAAGCCAGGTTTTCAAACCCTCAGGCCATCATATATACCAACTACTCACCTCTAATCGGCTGTGGACTCGTCCACAATGCCTTTTCCTTTCGTATTGACCACCTCGCATGTCGAATCTAGTCAAAACCACAGTAAATACGTAAATATGGGTCAAAGAAACATAACCCAATCAAAAATACTCAGAAAGTACTAAAATTCAAGAAGTTGGTAAAACCCGAGCCCCGGTCCCACTTATTGAAAAATTATGAAAATAACACCAATGGTTTCCTCGTCTCTCCACGAGTCCGTACATTTAAAGAACACCAAAATCAGAGTCTGTTTGACCCCTCAAATTCCAACTTTTCACCTTCTTAGGTTTCAAGACCTAACCTCCATTTTTACCCCTTAAATCCTTAGTTTGCGGTGTTTAATCTATGTTTTTACATTATAACAACATAATCCGCGTCTAAGAACTCTTACCTGATGAAATCCCATTAATTATTTCTAAAACAATTGCCTCAGAAGCTTCTTTCCGTTCCAAAATTGGAGGAAAATTCGACCTGCTCATTATTGGTATACCGTTCACGCGTTTTACTGCTACTAATGAATTCCTTGTGAATTCTAATGAATTTAGGCTTTTGAATCACTCCATTTGATCTTATATTGAAGGAGATGTGTAGGTTTTAAGATTTTTAAATAGTGCATGTTTTTAATACGCCGTCAGTAGCAATTTCGTCATTAACCTGAAAATCTGGGCAAACTTAGTAAAATGGCCATATACTCCTCATATGATGTCCAAATTTGATGAATCTTTTTGCTACAGGTCCGTAATTACAATCGGATCTTATTCTTCATTCAAAAACAGTAATTAGAGCTATGATCAATATGATACCCCTTTATGTCCAAAGATACGACGTTGAAACATCAAATAAGAGTGTGATCACAACCCGAAATACACCCGAGGCCCCGGGACCTCAACCAAAGTCACCAACATATCCTAAAACATCATCCAAACTTGTTCAAATAATCAAAATACACCTAACAAAACTGAAATCATCAATTCACATCGGATTCAAGCCTAAGTTTTTCAAAACTTCCGAAACATACATTCGATAAAAAACCCAACCAAACGACGTCCGAATGACCTAATATTTTTCAAAAACATCATAAATCACATATCGAAGCTACAAAAACTCTCAAAATTCCATTCCGACCTTCGGATCTAAATCTCACCTACCATCCAGAATTCGCCAAAATCCAACCTTAGCCAGTTCAAGCCTAATTCTACACCGGACCTCTAAATTCAACTCCGATTGTTCTCCTACGTCACAAATCATCCCCCGAAACTAGTCGAATTATCGAAAATCCATTCTGAGTCTTCTAACTCATAAGTCAACATTCAATTGACTTTTCCAAACTAACCTTCTCATAAAAAGACTTATTGTCTCATTTCTAACCGAACTCTATCCAAAATACTTCAAATTCCCCAAACACATATAATGAAACATATAAAAGCATAAAACGAAGAAAATGGGGCGTTAACTCCCGTAACAACAGGTCGGGCCATTAGATCCTCCCCAACTTAAATAAATGCTCATCCTCGAGCGTATCGAGAGTTGTTCTAGAAGCCACCTAGTAGCTGAATGATCTTACCAATCATATATCCGGGGTGATCCCTCATCACCAATTTTGCATAGACCAGATAAAACAAAATAAAGCCGAACTTTCATAGTCCATTTAATCCATAAACCAAACCATAGAACCACGTCGCACTTTCCGATACTGCCAACGATGAATGAAACACGCTATGAACCGTAATCATCTCTCAGATCAACCATTAATGAAACCACTTTCCCTGACTGATATCACAACCGATTTCCAGGTCAAACCTTGATATTATCTTCCTAACAAGTTGAGATCGAATCTGTCCGTATTCATTAATGAACCCAACGATCACCTTGAATCCAACACCACTCTGATGATATGATACCTCAATACAAGTCTAAACCACATCTTGCACAATACACGCACCAGTAAAAAATGATCTGTATACACTCAAATCATAAATAATGACTCAACAAAAGAGTTGTACCTCAAGCTCATCAATGCCATTACAATACAAGGCTGAGACCCCATCTTACATCATAGAAATAGAATGCCTGAATCTACTCCAAAAGGTCATAAATCTCGTAGCCTCGCTACAATGCACGATCCTATCCCAACACCATTACACATGAAGCACCTCAAGTCGCAATGCTCAAAATTATCAACCACGTACATTTGATGTCTAAAACTAACGCAATTCATTACACCCACAGTGAAACAAAGAACACACAACACACAACCCGATAGACTAGAACCAATGCTCCACACACCCATCAACACTCAATTATTCTTCCTACTCAACTTTCTATGAATTCTCAATGGAACCACACCACATATGCCCATAACTAACAAATCACAATGTCTCACAACATTGAAAAACAACTCATAGCTTTTCTCAGATCGCTAACAAGCTCAATAACGATCGACTTAACCTATTTCTCAACAGTACCACTCAGGGTCAACCAAGCTAACTCAATCTAAATGCGCAGCCATATTAGCCTTCCAACGAACTCGGTACCAAGAAGCCTGCAAATCTTTCTCCCACTTCTATAACTCCTGCCGAAGGCACCAAATAAATACCGAAATCTATAATCTCGCCCGGCGAAACGTCCAGCCTCAAGAAATGCATCCGAAAAGTCCCTTAATATGGAACGGGATCAACGATAGCATCCTCTGCACTGGCATCTAACACAAATTCCCAATTAGGAAAGTACTCCTTCCCAGTTATCTGCTGGTTCTTTAAAATATAAATTATCCTACTAAGACATATTCTAACGCACTTCACCACTTAACCCATGGAATTTCTAGTGTAGCCCCTAATGCAATAGTTCAAAATCATCCCAACACTAAGACATCCAGTCTGAATTTCAATATCACATCTAAAATGTATCATACCAGTGAATAAAGATCCACCACTACAACATAGCCTGTACATTAGAACTCCACATACACACAAATCATCATACATAATCCCAGTTTCCACCGTGCGAATACCTATACCGATTGATACCTAATCATTCCACAATAGATAATCAATATTTACCCGTGCTACCAAGAAAACCCGAATACCACTAGTGGGTCCAACAAGAACACGCCGCAATACTACTGAAATATAATCAGTTTATTCCCATTACCTTTTTCTGAAACACATACTCGAGTCAAGTCACTTCCACTTAGCAATACCATCTTCCATAATCATCTGAAGCTCTCTTATCTAATCGCATAGAAGGAATCACTACACATCCCATGCTCTGCAGACATACACATGCCGTGTGCAAATTCATACAATACTAACATGACTGGTGAGGTCTGTACACATTCTCAGCCACCGTCGAGACATCCATTCATTAGTTTTATACTCCTGGCAAGAACTATCTCTTTATTCTGGACCAAACAATGGTCTTAGCTCTTTACTTTACTTCATATATTCAGATTGCACCGATCCCAAATTCGATGATCTCTTCTCACTTAGTACAAACTGCTCGGGCACTAAGCCACTCCAGACATAATTAAATGTCACATATGATTCCCCAATGTGCCAATATTCTCCCAATTCGAATGCGGTACTAAAGAAATTGAGCTTTGGAAGGGATTATCAAATCCAACGCACTAATATAGAACTTCCTTGGAAAAACTAGATGTCACGCCCCAAATCGGGAAACATGACCGGCGCCTGACCGGGTTGCCCCAGTCAAGCGGACCTGGGTGCCTTTCATTCCCACGCGTTACCCCTGTGTTGATTGTTTCTCATTAACCAAATATCTCACTAACCATGAATGATTTCACATTAAACAAATAAAACCATACGAGTGATTCATTAACAAGTTTGCAGTTTTTACAACGCCCAACATAACATAATATATACATAAGACTAGAGTCCCACAGTTTACATGTCTACAGAGCCTCTAGGATACAAAAAAATAAGGAATACAATACTCGCCGGTAACAAGGCTCCGGCTATACCTTACAAAACCAAAATGAAATCTAAACAAAAGTGGCATGAACCACACAGGGCCCCAAGGAAGAAAGGGGCTCACCAAAACGGGCAATGGAAGGAGAAGGATACTACTGCCGATGAGCTGAAGTGCCTGCTACTGATCCACCTACAATCATAACACGAATGTAGCGCCCCCGGCAAAAGGGACGTCGGTACACTTGAATTGTACTGGTATGTATGGACAAACTTTGTCCCAAGTAAACTCAAGCCATTAAATTACATCAACAATTAATTAAGCCAGCCCACCCATGTTTCCACATTTTCCTCATTTCAAATAATTCTCAACACAAAGCACTTTCTACGATCAACCAATTTAACAATAACCAATCAATCACATAAAGCACAAGTAGTCAAACAAAGGGGCAATCGGTGCCCCACAGGTTGCAAACTCTCCTGCTGTCTCCTTTCACATTTTCACATTATTGATTTCTGTATCAATTTTCAATAGCGATTTTGATCGCTTTCCATCCTTATTGCCCCTGACCACCCTTATTACCTCGGCCACCCTTATCACCCCAACCCACACCTTATTTCCTCACGTTGCGGCGCGCAACACGACCCCGCCTTACAGTTAAAAACACAACAATTTCAAACAGCAGATAAGGTACTACACACAATTTCAACAAGTTCAAATAAGCAACTTGCACATTGTTTCATGTTCTCAATTACTTATCAAGCCAATATCACAACCAAGTTACAATATTTCCATAATCAAGAATATTCACACAAGTATGTTCAACAATTTTCCACAATTCAAGTGTTTCATCTCTTTCCACAATAAACCAATTCTCGAGTGTTTCGTTTCCTTTCCACAAGGTGCCATATAGGCCATCATAAGTATTATTCACAATTCTTTACCCAATTCAACTCTCATTTAACTTTTGGTTCATATTCTATACCACATCACTCATATTTCAACAACAACTTTGAGAATTTCACACAATTTGTCAAATTAACATTAACCAAGCAATTTTCACACATATAGGCGATTTCACAAGAATCAAAATTAGCCATACATACCTGGTGATGAGTTTTCTTCCTACTTTATGCTTACCCAAGATATCCTACTCTTGCCAACCTTGTTCTTGAAGACTCTTAATTCTACTCACTTCTTTTTACTAGAAATCAAGTTCAATAATCATGCATGAGTGTGAAAATTCTATTTTCAAAAGCTATTATATGCAAACCTCTCTTTACCCAATTAAAACTGAAAATCAAAGAAAATAGTTAGGGTTTTTACCTTGAAAAGATTGGGGAAGTTGAATCCTTGCCCTAGGATCCCTTGGAATTAAGTGGTTGGAACAATCTTTAGAGATGAAGAACTTCTCTCTCTAAAACCCCTCTACTCTCTCTCTAATTTTGGTAAGATGATATGAGAAAATGAGGGTGAAAGGTGTTATATTAAAGAAGAGATCGGGTAAAAATGTTACAAAAATCTGGACCGGGTCAATTATGCGGTGCACTTTGCGACCGTAGAATCAACATGCGGTCCGCATAGTGACCGCAGAATGGCCTCAAAATTACACAGGTTCTGTTACAGAATGCGACCAATATGCGGTCCGCATTCTTGATCTGCGGTCGCAAAATGCACCGCAGATTCACTCTGCAATCGCATATTGACCGCATTTTCAACACGATTTTGGGAAACTCTCTGGTACGCTTTGCGGCAAGAATGCGGTCCGCATAACAAGTTTGCGGTCGTATTCTTGACCGCATATTTGACACTTTTCTGCAAAACTTTATTCTCTACATTTTTGACACTTAAATCACTACCAAGGGTCCGAACCGCGGCGAGCAAGCTCGCCGCGAAGAATTCTACGCATTCCTAACACATTATTCGGACCATGACACCACAACTACTAGGTTTTATGCACAAAAATTTTACGGGGCCTTACATCCTCCCCCCTTAAGATCATTCGTCCTCGAATGAGGATTTGAGAATGAGTTGGCCTTGAAAGACATGCTATGCAAACTATCAAAATTTTGACTAACTCTTATATTTTAGAAAAATTTCGCCAGAGTTTCCTTTGTATTATGGACATATCCACCTGCCAGAGGGCCCCCGAAACACATTACCAAACAACAGTATACAACTACAACACTTTCCACAACTCGTATATACTTTCTTGCCTCAACGAATGCACATAAACTAGTCACTTCAATGAATTCTTACCTTATTTAACCATTTTAACACACCATGTACATTTAACAAACCATTACCAATCTACACTTACTATTAGTTGTTTATTTAACACGCGAATATTTATAAGGATTTCATTTATCAAGAAAGGTTCAAGTGACCCAAGGCAACCACACATTTAACTCATTACAAAGTGAAGGAGACTCTACTAATACGAAGAGGGAAACAACTTAGACAAGATGGCAGTTACTAGGAGTAGAAGGGTCACCTAATTTCTTCGAGGCTTGATCAAACAAATGGGGGTACTTTTCCTTCATCTCTTTTTCTGCTTCCCATGTGGCCTCCTCAACTTGTTGACTTCGCCACAATACTTTAACAGAGGCAACTTTCTTATTTCTCAATTTACGGACTTGCCTATCAAGAATGGCAACTGGAACTTCTTCATATGACAAATCTTCATTAACCTCTATAGCTTCGACTGGCATGATGGTAGATGGATCTCCTATCACATTCTTCAACATGGACACATGGAATACCGGGTGCACTGATGACATCTCAGGAGGCAACTCTAGCCTATAAGCAACTTGACAAATCCTTTGAACGATCCGATATGGCCCGACATACCTAGGACTCGATTTCGACTTGAAACTCCAAATCCCTTCGGCGAACGTCTGCATAGGATTTTTGACGACTCTGTGCTGTTTTCATCCTTTCCTGAATAACCTTAACTTTTTCCATAGCTTACACCATATCTGGCCCTAGCAATTCTGCTTCACCTACCTCAAACCACCCGATTGGCGACCTACATCTCCTCTCGTACAATGCCTCAAACGGGGCCATCCGAATGCTAGCATGATAGCTGTTATTGTAAGCAAATTCTATCAGTGGCAAGTGTTCATCCCAATTACCTTTAAAATCTAAGACACAAGCCCGTAACATATCTTCAAGCGTTTGAAGGGTCCGCTCGGCCTGACCGTTGGTCTGTGGATGGAAAGCTGTGCTGAGATTCACCTGAGTTCCCAAACCTTGCTGAAACTTCTTCCAAAAGTTAGCTGTGAACTGAGCCCCGCGATCCGAGATGATAGAAAGTGGAGTGCCATGAAGCCTTACTATCTCCTTGATGTACAATCTTGCATATTGCTCCGCAGTATCAGGTGGACTTGACAGGCAGGAAGTGAGCTGATTCGGTGAGTCGATCTACTATCACCCATATTGAATCGAACTTACGCTGAGTTCGAGGTAACCCTACCACGAAATCCATATTGATCATCTCCCATTTCCACCTTGGTATTTCTATAAGCTGAGTTAATCCACCGGGCCGTTGATGCTCAGCCTTCACTTGTTGACAGTTCGAACATTTAGCTACAAAGCTTGCTACATCCCTTTTCATACCGTTCCACCAATAAATATCCTTAAGGTCATGATACATTTTCGTGGAACGTGGGTGTACCGAATACCTGGAAATATGAGCCTCTGCCATTACCCTTTTCCGAAGCTCGTCCACATCCGGAACACATAGCCTATCTTGACACCGCAATACACCATCTTCGATGCTGAGTACAAATGCTGAGGTCTTGTTATTTATGACCGCTTCCTTTACCCGAACCAATGCTGGATCCATGAATTGTTTTTCCTTGATTTCTGCGATCAATGATGATTCTGCTCCATTATGCACCAAGATATCCCCCTCGTCTGACGCCGAGATACGAACCCCCAAACTGGCTAATTGGTAAACCTCTCGAGCCATGTGTCTCTGATCCACACCCAAATGAGCCAAACTACCCATGGATTTTCGACTAAGATCATCGGCTACCACATTTGCCTTTCCTGGATGGTACAATATGTTCATATCATAGTCCTTGAGCAATTCTAACCACCGCCGCTGTCTCAGATTTAGCTCCTTCTGCTTGAACAAATACTGGAGGCTCTTGTGGTCTGAAAACACATCTACATGAACTCCATAAAGATAGTGCCGCCATATTTTCAAAGCAAACACAACGACTGCAAGCTCCAAATCATGCGTCGGATAATTCTTCTCGTGATTCTTGAGTTGCCTGGAAGCGTAAGATATGACTTTCCCGTGCTGCATCAATACACATCCCAAACCGACTCTGGAGGCATCACAATAAACTACAAATCCCTCTGTGCCTTCTGGCAAGGCCAATACTGGTGCCGAGGTCAATCTTGACTTCAATTCTTGGAAACTTTTCTCACATGCTCGGACCACCGGAACTTAACTGCCTTCTGCGTCAGTTTTGTCAATGGGGAAGCGAGGGTTGAGAATCCCTCTACAAACCTCCGATAGTACCCTGCCAAACCCAAGAAGCTACGTATCTCTGTCGGGGTCGTGGGTCTAGGCAAATCTTTCACTGCCGCAATCTTTTGAGGATCCACCTGAATTCCCTCACTGGAAATAACATGCCCTAGAAAGGCTACGGACTCCAACCAAAACTCACATTTTGAGAACTTGGCATACAATTGATGCCGATGAAGGGTCTGCAATGCTGCTCTGGGGTGAATGGCATGATCTCCCCTGCTCCGAGAGTAGATGAGGATGTCGTCAATGAATACAATTACAAAGGAATCTAGGAATGGCTTGAAAACCCGATTCATAAGGTCCATGAAAGCTGCCGGGGCATTGGTTAGCCCAAAAGACATGACCAAAAACTCGAAGTGACCATAACGAGTTTTGAAGGTGGTCTTAGGAATATCCTGCTCCCTGATTTTTAACTGGTGGTACCCAGACCGTAAATCAATCTTTGAGAAGAACTTCGCTCCCTGCAATTGGTCAAACAGATCATCCAATCGAGGCAAAGGATATTTATTCTTGATGGTGACTTTGTTGAGCTACCGATAATCAATACACATTCGAAGTGACCCATCCTTCTTTCTGACAAAGAGAACCGGAGCACCCCATGGTGATACACTCGGTCGTATGAACCCTTTTTCTAATAAATCCCTCAGCTGCTCCTTTAACTCCCTTAACTCTGCTGGCGCCATTCTGTATGGTGGAATGGATATTGGCTGAGTATCTGGCATTACATCGATCCCGAAATCAATCTCCCTATCCGGCGGGATGCCTGGAAGCTCATCTGGAAACACTTCAAGAAATTCATTCACAATTGGCACGGACTCGAGGGTAGGCATATCTGAGGTGGTGTCCGTCACCCGGACGAAATGATAGATACACCCCTTCTTAATCATCTTCGAAGCCTTAAGGTAGGAAATAAACCTACCCCTCGGCACTACACCATTTCCTCTCCATTCAATAACCGGCTCGTTAAGGAACTCGAGCCTCATAACTCTCGTTCGACAATCAAGTTTGGCAAAGCACGAATAGAGCCAATCCATCCCCATAATTACATCAAAATCTACCATCCCAAGCTCAATAAGATCGGCTGTGGTATCACGACCACCCACCGTAACAACACAATTCCTATAGACTCGTGAGGCCGTAATAGAATCACCAATAGGAGTCGACACAGAGAACGGCTCATGAAGCTGTTCGGGTTCTATCCCAAAGCTTGAAGCAATGAATTGGAGTAACATAAGACAAGGAGGACCCTGGATCAATAAGGGCATAGCAATCAATAGTCCGAACAGACATGATACCTGTAACAACATCTGGAGAAGCCTCGGCATTTTGGCGGCCACTCAATGCATAGAATCGCCTAGGTCCACCCCTACCCTGAGCTCCACCCCTAGCAGCACCACGCCCCGCTGATGCTGGAGTACGCGCTGATGATGTAGCAGCTGAAGAACCGGATGGCTGAGCAGATCCCCTACCTATACCCTGACGGGGTGCACGACAGTCCCGCTGAATGTGACCTCTCACCCCGCACCCGAAGCATATCGAGATATCAAGGTAGCAGGTCTCTGTATGAAATCTCCCATACTTGGGGAATGTAGGTCTCCCCTGCTGCTGGGATCTCACTCTAGGATGACCAGACTGGCGAGACCTCCTGCTGTCTGAACCGTGTCTTGAATGACTACCCAACTGATGGCTGAGAACATAGGGTGGTGCACTCGCTGAGGACTAGCCATATGATTGGGATGCCCCTGATGACCCTCTCCCTGGAAGTGATCTCCCTGAATGACCCATTGACCGGGCCCTATTGCTACTCTCTCTCTCAGCACGAATCTTCAACTTCCTAGCTTTTGTGGCCTGAGCCAACCCCACAATCCTCCCATAGTTCATATCCGAGTGCAAAGCTATTGTGGCGGCCTCATTCACTACCAAAGGTCTAAGGCCCTAAACAAACCGTCGAACCCGGGCATCCATGGTCGACACTAAATGAGGAGCGTACTTGGACAACCTTACGAACTCCATGTGATACTCCCAAATACTCATACTGCCCTGTTTGAGAACCTCGAACTTAGTGGCACGGGCTGCCATTAACTCAGCAGGTAAGAAGTGGTCCATAAATGCATCCACGAACTCATCCCATCTGGCCGAAGGGCTCCCTTCCTCACGGGAATCCTCCCACATTTCGAACCATGAACGTGCCGCTCCCTTCGCCTGTAAGAGGCCAACTCTACCCCATCTATATCTGTAGCCTTCATCACTCTAAGGGTCTTGTATATCTCATCAAGGAATTCCTGTGGGTCAGCCTCTGGATCGGTACCTGAAAATTCTGGGGGGGGCAATCGCAAGAACTGGTGGACTCTAGAGCTGGAGGAATCTCCCTGTCCGCTGGAGGGTGCAGCGGCATCATGGGATCTTTGGGCCAGGGCGGCCACTAACTTTGTTAACATATGAATGGCTCCCCTAAGATCTTCATTAGAGATATCAGAGCCCGAAGCGGGAACTGTATCTGAGTCAGGAACACTGGCAGGAGGAATGGTGGCATCCTCTGCCGCAGCTGGAATAGGGACACTTGGGTTTTGAACGGATGGGCCAGGCAAATTCGGGACTGGTGGGTCATTCTCTCCCACGGCATCGGGTACATGATTAACAGCTGCACTTGGGCCCGCATTGGCCCTAAGGCCGAGTCTAGCCTTCTTCTTAGGTGCCATATTCTGAAAATTTGGGAACAAGGCGCGAATTAGACACGGATATTTCCACATTGCACTTTACCGCACGATATAGATTAACAAAGAAATAGGTAAATTCCTAAATGCCCGTGTAGCCCCCTACTTATATGATGTGGTAGACAACACACCTATAAGAAGGGCACTACTAGACACGGCTCCGAGACATCCTAGGACACTTTAAAAACCATAGGCTCTGATACCAAGTTTGTCACGCCCCAAATCGGGGAACATGACCGGCGCCTTGACCGGGTTGCCCCAGTCAAGCGGACCTGGGTGCCTTTCATTCCCACGCGTTACCCCTGTGTTGATTGTTTCTCATTAACCAAATATCTCACTAACCATGAATGATTTCACATTAAACAAATAAAACCATACGAGTGATTCATTAACAAGTTTGCAGTTTTTACAACGCCCAACATAACATAATATATACATAAGACCGGAGTCCCACAGTTTACATGTCTACAGAGCCTCTAGGATACAAAAAAGGGAATACAATACTTGCCGGTAACAAGGCTCCGGCTATACCTTACAAAACCAAAATGAAATCTAACAGAAGTGGCATGAACCACGCAAGGCCCCGAGAAAGAAAGGGGCTCACCAAAACGGGCAGTAGAAGATGAAGGATGCTACTGCCGATGAGCTGAACTACTACTGATCCACCTACAATCATAACACGAATGTAGCGTCCCGGCAAAAGGGACGTCAGTACACTTGAATTGTACTGGTATATATGGACAAACTTTGTCCCAAGTAAACTCAAGCAATTAAATTACATCAACAATTAATTAAGCCAGCCAACCATGTTTCCACATTTTCGTCATTTCAAATAATTCTCAACACAAAGCACTTTCTACGATCAACCAATTTAACAATAACCAATCAATCACATAAAGCACAAGTAGTCAAACAAAGGGGCAATCAGGTGCCCCACAGGTTGCAAACTCTCCTGCTGTCTCCTTTCATAATTTCACATTATTGATTTTTGTATCAATTTTCAATAGTGATTTCGATCGCTTTCCATCCTTATTGCCCCTGACCACACTTATTCCCTCGGCCACTCTTATCACCCCAACCCACGCCTTATTTCCTCACGTTGCGGCGCGCAACACGACCCCGCCTTACAAGTTTAAAACACAACAATTTCAAACAGCAGATAAGGTACTACACACAATTTCAACAAGTTCAAATAAGCAACTTGCACATTGTTTCATGTTCTCAATTACTTATCAAGCCAATATCACAACCAAGTTACAATATTTCCATAATCAAGAATATTCACACAAGTATGTTCAACAATTTTCCACAATTCAAGTGTTTCATCTCTTTCCACAATAAACCAATTCTCGAGTGTTTCGTTTCCTTTCCACAAGGTGCCATATAGGCCATCATAAGTATTATTCACAATTCTTTACCCAATTCAACTCTCATTTAACTTTCGGTTCATATTCTATACCACATCACTCATATTTCAACAACAACTTTGAGAATTTCACACAATTTGTCAAATTAACATTAACCAAGCAATTTTCACACATATAGGCGATTTCACAAGAATAAAAATTAGCCATACATACCTGGTGATGAGTTTTCTTCCTACTTTATGCTTACCCAAGATATCCTACTCTTGCCAACCTTGTTCTTGAAGACTCTTAATTCTACTCACTTCTTTTTACTAGAAATCAAGTTCAATAATCATGCATGAGTGTGAAAATTCTATTTTCAAAAGCTATTATATGCAAACCTCTCTTTAACCAATTAAAACTGAAAATCAAAGAAAATAGTTAGGGTTTTTACCTTGAAAAGATTGGGGAAGTTGAATCCTTGCCCTAGGATCCCTTGGAATTAAGTGGTTGGAACAATCTTTGAAGATGAAGAACTTCTCTCTCAAAACCCTCTACTCTCTCTCTAATTTTGGCAAGATGATATGATAAAATGAAGAAGAAAGGTGTTATATTAAAGAAGAGATCGGGTTAAAATGTTACAAAAATCTGGGCCGGGTCAATTCTGCGGTGCAATTTGCGACCGCAGAATCAACATGCGGTCCGCATAGTGACCGCAGAATTGCCTCAAAATTACACAAGTTCTGTTACAGAATGCGACCAATATGCGGTCCGCATTCTTGATCCGCGGTCGCAAAATGCACCGCAGATTCACTATGCGATCGCATATCGACCGCATTTTCAACACGATTTTGGGAAACTCTCTGGTACGCTTTGCGGCATGAATGCGGTCCGCATAACAGGTTTGCGGTTGCATTCTTGACCGCATATTTGACACTTTTCCGGAAAACTTTATTCTCTACATTTTTGACACTTAAATCACTACCAAGGGTCCGAACCGCGGCGAGCTTAATTCTACGCATTCCTAACACATTGTTCGGACCATGACACCACAGCTACTAGGTTTTATGCACAAAAATTTTACGGGGCCTTACACTAGAATCAAGGCATACAAAGATGGCATATAGAAAACTATATTCGATGTCACACTGTTGTTGCGTGCAACCTGACCCAAATAACATACCCGTGGCGGCGTACCACCCGATCCGCACATAGATCTCACATAAGAAAATGTATATCGAGCCAAATTTGCTCATTACAACATAATACCGAGTATTGGTTGTACGCATGCTAAGTTCATAATGATATCTCTGAGGGATATATAGCGTTATAAGCTACCACACTCAAGCACAACTGAGGTGCGATGTACAATCTAAATCTCAAGAGCCAAGATGCTCATATAACATCATTCCTACGGGGATTCTTCACATATTGCAATTTCTCAAGAAATCTCACAACTCACCCAGTACAATACATCACTACGTGAAATATCTGACAAAGAAACATCAACCTAACTACTCCTCCACAAGGATAGCGTTACAAAAACGCACACAACTGGCCTGATGTAGAGCCATTATTCACATTAAATCTATCCACCGACTTCAAGCGGATTCTGATCACACTGAACTAGCCTAATAACCTTTCAAAGGTCCATAATAACTTCGATTTTCTTCATAGAACAATAGAACAACAATATGATCAGAGTAATCCGCCCCAGTTCACAATCCAGTATGCCAAGTGCCCTCCAAGCATAAATCTTTAATTTAACGACATAATCTCAAACTTCATACTTGCTTTACATCTTTAATCAATTAAGTGATCATATGTCACACTTATAAAATCTTCCACTGGAACAAAATCCCACAACCTACCACAACAATATCTGGAGCGCACCTCCAAACCACCGGTCGCAGTAATGCTGAAGAGCGATTAAGAATCATTAGCCAGGACACAACACCGTTCTCAGGTGATGCTGAAGATGAAACTAATTTTTCTTAACCATCAAAACTCCCTTCCTGCTCATCTGATCTCTTAACATCTTGTCAAAAAATTTCCATCACTCATGCCATTCTCGGCTCAATTTTTGCAATCAGAACAGTTCGCCAATATACTTTATGATAGAACCAACATAACACATAATTGTGCAATCAGCTAATCAACGCCAACCTCCCCAACTTAGCTCGAAGCCCCATATATCACAACACATATACTCTATTGATTTCATAATACCATGGTGATATTAAACTCACACTTTCATAAGCTTGTGGAAACACAAATCATCTGGAAGTTTAGCTCTTCTGCATTTTCTTGCATTCATTCACATAACAGTTAAGCCTACTCTCTAGGCGACCAGATTTTTACTACGTCCCAAATTTATAAAAAATTTCGGCCGAGTTTCCTTTGTATTTGGGCCTATCGACATGCTAGAGAATCTCCCAAACCATCCTAACAACACGGCTAGAACTCAAAAAAACATCACAATGTATATCAACAACATTAATCTCAATAATACTTGTATTATATTATCAAAACTCATACATGGACATGCGTTGCACCGATTCGAATCATGACACATAGAAAATACCATTCAATTACACATAAGGATCGTACCACTTAAGGACACCCCGCAGGAGATATCCCACCTGTTTCACCTTAATTTCGCATTTCATCATGCCTTCCACCATCATATATATTACACGGTCATATAATCTTCCTGGGTCTGAACTCAACCCGAAACGTGCTATGCACTTAGCTCCCAACTAGTGGAATTGAAAAGATTGTCCACACACCCAAATCTCGGGGCAAGACACCCACTCACAAAGGAAATCAAACACTTAATGGTTCATCTATCATCTAGCAGTCCTTCTTCGACAATTCCAAGTCATATAGACACACCACACAACACAAATATACCCATCCCATAGCTATCTAGATGATATTCCCACAATTAGAGATAATACTGAACATATAAATTCATAATACCATCTCACAAAATCACCATCTCAGTGCTCAAGCCATAGGGGAAGATTCAGCCTCAAGTCCTCCAGACTGGCCCAACAAGAACTCACACAAATTTCATCTCGCACCTTGATCGGGGAATCACCAGCCATCAAGGCAAATACATGTTACTGAGCGCTCGCATGAGCATACAGACATATGGAAGAAATTTCAAGAGTTATATCTCAAGTTGAATCAAATACGCGCGATAAGAATTCCAAGAAAGTGAAGTATTTCCTAAAATTTCTGTAGCCTCCCGAGGATAGATACGGACGTCTACGTACCTATCCACAAGAGCCTACTAAACCGACTCATGACCCATGAGGCATAGTAACATAGGCTCTGATGCCAACTTGTCACAACCCCAATCCCGGTCGTGATGGTGCCAAACATAACAGCTTGTCAAGCCCGACCATTTACACTCTCATCCCCACCATGAAGCTAAAATCAATTACTTGAATATTATTATCAACAATAAAGTTAAATGCTTAACTAATAGATATGAGCTAAACTGTATTATCTCTATAAGACCTAGGGTCACGAGTCTAGAGCCTCTAAAAAAAGCCAGATAACAATATCCAAACGGAATACTCAAGTCTGAAAATGTATATATAAATAAAAACTGGAAAAAGAAGAGAAGCCAGGTCCTGCGAACGTCAAGCAGCTACCTCAGCAACTTTGATACTCTAGAAACGGGACTGCTCATCTAATCTCCGATGAACCTGAATCTTCACACAAAGGTGCAGGGAGTAGGGTTGAGTACTAAGTACTTAGTGTGTAAAAAGCATATAAAATAGCTAAAGATAAGAAATCTACAAAGTGCCACAAAGTAATGTTATGTCTTACTGTCCGATACCTTACTGCGAACGAACAACTATAGCAAACCACAGATAGCACAAGTAAATAACAATGCATGAATGCAATGCATTGCACATGACCGCTACGTTGCGTAGCCCGATCCATTAAATGTCGACGGCGCTAACTGGGGAATCGTGCCGACTTCGGATGGGCTCCTTCAACCTAAGCGCAATATATTCATATCATTCGTTGTGGCGTGCAGCCCAATCCATATTCAGTCCACAATAAGCATACGAGTCACATAACAATTTCAATTTATTTATTTCCAGTTTCCAATTCATTAATAAGGAAAATAATTTAGTTACATAATTTTCAAGAAAAGTGACTTAGCATTTCATTATAGTGATTAAACCCAGGACTGAGATTAATGATTTTACAAATCATGCTATCATAATGATATCTATCCCCTAAGGATACTACAGGTCGGCACAAGGCCCCAAACATGGCATAAAGCCCAGATATATTCAACACAGGGTGCGTTTTAGTCGCCAATATAGTATTAGTATTGTTCGGGATGCACCAAGACATAATCCCCAGTCATAAATAATCCCGCACCTGCAATGGTATGCGAGTCACGCCCTAAATAGTGTCACAATGTAATAAGCCGGGGTTTCAAACCCTCAGGCCATCATATATACCAACTACTCACCTGTAATCGGTCATAGACTCGTCCATAATGCCTTTTCCTTTTGTATTGACCTCCTCATGCGTCTAATCTAGTCAAAACAACAGCGAATACATAAATATGGGTCAAAGAAACATAACCCAATCAAAAATACTCAGAAAGTACTAAAATTCACGAAGTTGGTAAAAACCGAGCCCCGGGTCCACTTCTTAAAAAATTATGAAAATGACACCAACGGATTCCTCGTCTAGCCACGAGTCCGTACATATAAAGAACACCAAAATCAGAGTCCGTTTGACCCCTTAAATTCCAACTTTACTTCTTCTTGGGTTTCAAGCCCTAACCTCCATTTTTACCCCTTAAATCCTTAATTTTTCGGTGTTTAATTTATATTTTTACATCATAACAACATAATACGAGTCTAAGAACTCTTACCTGATGAAATCCCAGGAATTCTCTCTAAAACAATTACCTCAGAAGCTTCTTTTCGTTCCAAAAGTGGAAGAAAATTCGATCTGCTCATTATTGGTATACTGTTCACGCGTTTTACTGCTCCTAATGAATTCCTTGTGAATTCTAATGTATTTAGCCTTTTGAATCACTCCATTTGACCTTATAATTAAGGAGATATGTAGGTTTTAAGATTTGTAAATAGTGCAGGTTTTTAATACGCCGTCAGGGGCAAATTCGTCATTAACTTGAAAATCTGGGCTAACTTAGTAAAATGGCCATAAAATCCTCATACGATGTCCAAATTCGATAGATCTTTTTGCTACGGGTCCGTAATTACGATAGGGATATAATGATTCATTCTAAATAGTAATTAGAGCTCATATGTTCAATATGATACCCCTTTATGTACAAAGATACGACGTTGAAACATCAAATAAGAGCGTGATCACAACCCAAAACACACTTGAGGCCCCGGGACCTCAACCAAAGGCACCAACATATCCCAAAACATCTTCCAAACTTGTTCAAATCATCAAAACACACCTAACAACACTAAAATCATCAATTCACATCGGATTCAACCATAAGATTTTCAAAACTTCTGAAACAGACATTAGATCAAAAACCCAACCAAACGATGTCCGAATGACCTAAAAATTTGCACAAACATCACAAATCACATACTGAAGCTACAGCAACTCTTGAAATTCCGTTCTGACACTCGGATCAGAATCTCACCTACCATCCGGAATTTGCTTAAATCCAACCTTAGCCAATTCAAGCCTAATTCTACACCTAACCTCTAAATTCAACTCCGATTGCGCTCCTAAGTCACATATCATCCCTCGAAACTAGTCGAATCATAAAAAATCCATTTCGAGCCTTCTAACTCATAAGTCATCATTCGGTGGACTTTTTCAAACTAACCTTCTCATAAAGACACTTAGTGTCTCATTTCTAACCGAACTCTATCTGAAATATTTCAAATTATCCAAACACATATAATGAAACATATAGAAGCATAAAATGAGGAAAACGGGGCGGTAACTCCCGTAATGATGGGTCGAGTCATTACACAAGGTACCCATGACTAGCAAAGTCTTGGACACAAGGGTTGTTGACCCGTCGAGGGAGATTGAGAAAAAGGAATAAGAATTGGAAGATGAGGTCCAAAGGTTGAAATAACAGATGGTAGAAATGTATCAGTCTCGCATCAGGGGACACCTTCCACCTTTGTTCCCTACCAACTGCACATAAAACCTTGCTTCCATTCCACTAATCTCTCAATCCCAAATGCCCAATACCATTGATCTTTCCCCACAACACGCACCTGGCTTTACTCCTTACCACAACTACCCCGGCACTTTGGCCCAAAATTTTTATGCTCCACCAGTCAAAACAACCTCATACCCTCCGACATCCGCTCCTATGTTTGTAACCCCTCCATAAACTAAACTCCGCCAATCCTCTAGTGAGCATGTATTCCCTGCTCCAGATACCCACTATTATGCACTGGAGCGCACCTTCAAAGTCCCAGATCTTTACACTTACACTCCCCAATTTGAGCCTCATGTTGAAACTGACAAACGATCCAAGAAGCAGAGCAAGAAGAGATATTTAGAATGGTACAGAGTTTGGAGAAATCACTGAGAAATATGCAAGGGTTGGGAAACCAGGTGAGTGTGGCTTATAAAGATTTGTTTTTATTCCCCAATGTCCAACTGTCTGCTGGGTTCAAAATTCCTAAGTTCGACTTGTATGATGGACATGGAGACCCTGTAGCTCATCTGAGAGGTTATTGCAGCAAAATGAGAGGCGCCAGGTGGAAAAATGAATTGCCAATGGCATACTTCAGCCAAAGTATGAGTGGGGCAGCTTTAGAATGGTACACTCAACAGGACGTTAGATGATGGTATACCTGGGACGATATGGCTCCAGCCTTTGCCATGCACTTTCAGTATAATATAGACATTGTTCCTGATCGCTTGTCTCTAACCAAGGTGGACAAGAAACCAGTGAAAGATTTAGAGAATATAGGTTCCGATGGAGGGAGCAAGCCGCATGAGTTAATACTCCGATGGAAGAAGACGACATGGTTAAATAATTTCTTCAAGCTTTGGAGCCCACTTACTACAGACACTTGATCTCAGCCATTGGCAAGACTTTCAATGATGTGGTAACGATGGGAGAAAGTGTGGAAGAAGGATTGAAGTTGTCACGACCCAAACCCTGGTCGTGATGGCGCCCAACACAATGCTAGGCAAGCCCGACCATATTATCCCTTAAACCAGCCAATTATTAAATAAATTAAGCTTAAACAAGAAATGATCATATCAGGTGATAACCGAAACGTAAAACATACAAAATACGGTCCCAAACATATCGTGGTGTCACGAGATTGAGCCTCTACAGAATAGCATCCTAATACAATCAAGTCTAGGCAAATAGGAAATCAACAAGATGATAAAGAAGGAGAAAACAAGCTCTGCAGACGCTGGCAGCTACCTCGTAATCTCCGCAATAGTAGACAAGGATCAGCAGCTGCAATGTCTCAACTGCTCTCGGGCACCTGTGGATCTGCACAGAAAGTGCAGGGGAGTGGGGTGAGTATATTTCAACTCAGTGAGTAATAATAATAAATAACAACCGAAGGTAAGAACTCCTGTGCTATCACTTAGCAGTTCTAAGGCAACCCTCACAGGTACGTCATCACTATAGAAATGCTCTAACCTCCAATCTACGTTTATCTCTACAAGATTCCACACCGAACCAACCCTCACTCGTACCCCTACGGTGTACGGCCATCTCAACATATAAAGACACATACCTATGTCTATAATGTATAAGTAATTAGGTAGATAGTAGGATATGATTAAGTATAATGCTGCGGCGTGCAGCCCGCTCCAATACATATACCGCTGCGGCGCGCAGCCCGCTCCATTTAACGTCGACGGCGCTCACTGGGGGTGTATACAGACTTCGGAGGGGCTCCCTAGGCCCAAGCACTATTATACTGCGTCGTGCAGCCCGATCCACACATGTATTACTGCGGCGTGTAGTCCGATCCAATATTGATATGTATATATATTTATACTGCTGCGGCGTGCAGCCCGATCCCATAATATACTCCAGCGCTCACTAAGAATGTGTGCAGACTCGGACTCCGAAGGGCTCCTACAGCCCAAGCGCAATAATACTGCGGCGTGCAGTCCGTCCCACATGTATATTACATGTATATTACATGTATATTACTGCGGCGTGCAGTCCGATCCAATATATATACTGCTGCGGCGTGCAGCCCGATCCAATATAGGTATATATATAATACCTCATAATGGGTCCTCGACCCTATCCCAGTCAATATGTGCTTGGCCTCTCAGGCCCAATATAATATATCACAGTGGGTCCTGGACCCTGTCTCAGTCAATATAGACTTGGCCTTTCAGGCCCACTCGGCTAGAACAAGGAATTCCACCCTAGATAATCTCTCTCAATGTACACATCTAGTACGGGCTCATATTATGCTATACAGCTAGAGCTACGGCTGAGTGTATGTTTCCAACATGATATAAGGGTCACCTAGCTCTATAGGTTCCCTAATGCTCTACAGATCGGCACAAGGCCCCAAACATGGCTATTAGCCCGATTGTACAGTTATAGTCTCAGTAACAGTCATACAACACAGTATTCTATTAGTCGGGAAGGACTAAGTCCGAACCCCCAATCACAATGTCACCACGCCCGTCATAGAACGCGTGTCTCATCTCAATATAGCACTGTGAAGTGCTAGTACGGGGTTTCAAACCCTCAGTACATTGTTTACTACTACCACTCACCTCGAACCGGAAGAAGCTTCAATCCGCCTTGCGCTTGCCTCGCAAATCAATCTCCTCGGGTGCCAAATCTTCTCAAAATCATAGAGAATGCATCAATATACGCTAATTTCACGAAATTCATTCGAAATAACCCAATTTATACCAAAACCCACAAGTTGTCAAAACCCGACTTTTGGTGCGCTTCTCGAAAAATTATAAAAGTTACATATTCGGAACCCTCGTCTCAATACGAGTCTAGGCATATCAAATTTACCAAATTCGGACTCCATTTGCCCACTCAAATCGGCAATTTACCAAAACCCTGGCTTAGGCTAAATTTTCCCACAGTTTGATCCAATTTTCGTGAATTAAAGGAGGATTTCATGATAAAAACGCGTAAAGGAACCATAAAACTCACCTCCGATGATAACCCGATGTTCTCCCAGCAATAACTCGCCCAAATCGCCCAATTCGCCTTCAAGAACCGAGCCCCAAATGTTTTGCAACTTATAAAATTTTAACCCTTCTGTTATTTTTAACACAGGCCCGATTTCCGCTTCTGCGGACAAAAATCCGCTCTGCAAAGCCGCCTCTGCGACCAAATGGTCGCTTCTGCGAAAACACACCAAGCCTCCCAGTTCCGCTTCTGCAGCCCAGGTCTCGCTCCTGCGAGACCGCTCCAGCGAACAAGCCTCCGCACCAGCGATTCTCCCCAATCGCCCGCCTTTCCGCTTCTGCGACCAAGGACTCGCATAAGCGAGTCCGCTCCTGCGACGAGTCATCCGCTTCTGCGGAACCTCCTGGCCAAGCCCCCTTTCGCCTCTGCGGTCCAAATTCCGCTTCTGCGGTCCCGCTCCTGCGGTTCCCAATCCGCAGGAGCGGAAATGCTGCTGCAATTAATGGAGCGAAAACAACAGAACCAGAACTCTTCAAACCTGCAATTTCCATGTTTTTCTCCCGATTAACCATCCGAAAACACCCCGAGGCCCCCGGGACCTCCTCCAAACACACCAACACATCTTAATACCTTATTCGAACTTGCTCCAATCCTCAAAACACGTTAAATAACATCAAAACCCATAATTCACATCGAATTCAAGCCTAAATTCCTTAAAACATTCCGAATTACACAATCAATCAAAAACCCGGTCAAACGACCTCCGAATGACCTGAAATTTTACAGGCACGTCCAAAATCACCTAACGGAGCTACTGCAACTGTCGGAATTCCATTCCGACCCCCGGATCAAAATCTCACCTACCATTCGGATTTCGCCAAAATTCAACCTTAGCCAATTCAAGCCTATTTCTACACCGGGCCTCCAAATTCAATTACGATCGCTCCCCTAAGTCACAATTCACCTCCCGGAACTAACCGAATCATCAGAATTCGATTCCGAGCTCTCTAACTAAATAGTCAACTCTGGGTTGACTTTTCTTATTCAAGATTCCTCCAAAAAGGCTATATGCCTCATTTCCAATTTAATTCACTCCTAACTCCCCCGATAGACTCTAACACTGATATAAAAGCATGAGTTATGTAATTACAACACAACGGGGTGGTAATTCCCGTGACGACGGGCCGGGTCGTCACATTCTCCCCTTCTTAAGCAAACGCTCGTCCTCGAGCGGGTCAAGAAACATACCTGAAGTCTCAAATAGCTGAGGGTATCTGCTCCGCATCTCCTGCTCAACCTCCCAAGTAGCCTCCTCCACGGGTCGACCTCTCCACTGAACCTTAACTGATGCAATCTCCTTCGACCTCAATTTCCTTACTTGGCGACCCAAAATAGCAATAGGCTCCACATCATAGGATAGATCACCATCAAGCTGAATGGTACTGAAGTCTAATACATGAGACGGATCTCCGATGTACTTCCGGAGCATGGACACATGGAATACTGGATGTACGCTGGATAAGCCGGGTGGCAAGGCTAACTCATATGCCACCTCTCCAACTCTCCTGAGTATCTCAAAAGGACCAATGTACCTGGGACTCAACTTCCCTTTCCTCCCGAATCTCATGACACCCTTCATGGGTGAAACCTTCAGCAATACTCTATCACCAACCATGAAAGACAACTCTCGAACCCTACGGTCTGCATAACTCTTCTGGCAAGACCGTGCCGTGCGAAGCCTCTCCTGGATCAACTTTGCTCTATCCAGAGAATCATGAACTAACTCAGTCCCTATCAATCTATCCTCACTAGGCTCAAACAATCCGACGGGAGATCTACACCGTCTGCCATACAATGCCTCATACGGGGCCATCTGAATACTCGACTAGTAGCTGTTGTTGTAGGCAAACTCGGCAAGTGGCAAAAACTCATCCCATGAACCACCAAAGTCAATCACACATGCCCGCAACATATCCTCCAGGATATGAATAGTGCGCTCAGACTGTCCGTCTGTCTGGGGGTGAAATGCGGTGCTCAACTCAACCCGCGTACCCATCTCTCGCTGAAATGCTCTCCAAAACTGAGAAGTGAACTGAGTACCCCTGTCGGATATAATAGACACTAGGACCCCATGCAACCGAACAATCTCTCGAATAAAGATCGTTGCCAACCGCTCTGATGAGTAGGTAGTACTAACTGGAATGAAGTGAGCTGACTTGGTCAGCCGATCAACAATCACCCATACAGAATCAAACTTCCTCGCTGTCCGAGGGAGCCCGGTAACAAAATCCATGGTGATCCTCTCCCATTTCCACTCGGGAATAACCATACGCTGAAGAACACCGCCCGGTCTCTGATGCTCATATTTGACCTGCTGGCAATTGAGGCACTTAGCTACATGCCTAACAATATCCATCTTCATTCTTCTCCACCAGTAGTGCTGTCTCAAGTCTTGGTACATCTTTGCGGCACCTGGGTGAATAGAGTACCGCGAACTGTGTGCCTCCTCAAGTATCAATTCCCGCAAACCATCAACATTGGGCACGCATATACGGCCCTACATCCTCAGAACACCATCACTGTCGATAGTCACATCTCTAACATCATTATGCTGCACTCTGTCCTTAAGGACAAGCAAATGTGGGTCATCATACTGTCGCTCCCCGATGCGATCATATAAGGAAGATCGAGAAACAACACAAGCCAACACCCGACTCGGCTCCGAAATAGCTAATCTCACTAGCCGATTGGCTAGAGCCTGAACATCATAAGCAAATGGCCTCTCCCCAACTGGGATGAAAGCTAGGATGCCCATGCTAACCGCCTTCCGACTCAATGCATCGGCCACCACATTGGCCTTCCCCGGATGATACAAAATAGTGATATCATAGTTCTTAAGCAACTACAACCACCTCCGCTGTCTCAAATTAAGGTCCTTCTGTCTGAATAAGTGCTGAAGACTGCGATGATCCGTGTACACCTCACATGAGACTCCATACAGGTAATGCCTCCAAATCTTTAAAGCGTGAACTATAGCTGCTAGCTCCAAATCATGAACAGGGTAGTTCTTTCATGGGGCTTCAACCGACGAGAAGCATAAGCAATGACCCTATCCTCCTGCATCAACACACAACCAATGCCAACTTCTGAGGCATCACAATACATTGTATAAGGAATCTAAAGCTGACGGCAGAATCAAGACTGGTGTTGTGGTCAGTGCTGTCTTGAGCTTCCGAAAGCTCTCCTCGCACTCCTCGGACCATAAGAAAGGAACACCCTTCTGAGTCAATCTAGTCAAGGGTGAAGCAATAGAAGAGAACCCCGAAACGAATTGGCGATAATATCCTGCCAATCCCAGAAAGCTACGGATCTCAGTAACTGAGGTGGGTCTGGGCCAACTCTGCACTGCCTCGGCCTTCCTCGGATCTACCCAATTACCGTCACGGGACACCACGTGCCCCAAGAATGCCACGAACTCAAGCTAGAACTCACATTTGGAGAACTTGGCATACAGCTTCTCCTCTCTCAACCTCTGCAACACAGTACTCAAATGCTGAGCATGCTCCTCCAGACTACGGGAGTAGACTAGAATGTCATCAATGAAAACAATCACAAATGAATCCAAATAAGGCCTGAACACACTGTTCATCAGATGCATAAATGCTGCTGGGGCGTTGGTCAGCCCAAACGACATCACAAGGAACTCATAATGACCATATCGGGTCCGGAATGCGGTCTTCATAATGTCAGACTCTCTAATCTTCAGCTGATGGTAGCCTGAACGAAGATCAATCTTCGAGAACACCCTAGCTCCCTGGGAGCTGATCAAATAAATCATCAATACGAGGCAGAGGATACTTATTCTTCATTGTTACTTTGTTTAGCTACCTATAGTCAATACACATCCTCATAGATCCGTCCTTCTTCTTAACAAACAGGACCGGTGCACCCCACGGCGACACACTCGACCGAATGAACCCCTTATCTAGGAGTTCCTGGAGTTGCTCCTTCAATTCCTTCAACTCAGCTGGTGCCATCCGATACGGAGGAATATAAATAGGCTGAGTGCCTGGCACCAAATCGATACCAAAATCAATATCCCTGTCCGGCGGCATGCCCGGCAGGTCTGAGGGAAACACATCAGGAAAGTCTCGCACAATAGGAACAGAATCAATACTGGGAGTCTGGGCCTCGACCTCCCGCACAAATGCTAAATAAGAGAGACATCCCTTCCCAACCATTCGTTGGGCCTTGAGGAAAGATATTACCCTGCTAGGTACATACTCAGTTCGTGCCTCGCCACTCGATCCTCTGAATGCCCGGCATAGCCAAAGTGACTGTCTTAGCATGACAGTCCAGAATAGCATGACATGGAGATAGCCAGTCCATGCCCAATATAACATCAAAATCAATCATGCTGAGAAGCAACAGGTCTACTCGGGTCTCCGGACCTCCAATAGTGACCAAACAGGACCGGTATACGTGGTCCACAACAATAGTATCCCCTACCGGGGTAGATACATGCACTGGCAGCTCAAGACTCCCTCGAGTCGTGCCCAAATGAGGAGCAAAATATGTAGACACATAAGAATAAGTAGAACCGGGATCAAACAATACTGAGGCATCTCTGTGGCAGACTGAAATAATACCTGTAATGACAGCATCAGAAGCAACGGCCTCAGATCGGCCCTGAAAAGCATAGCATCTAGCTTTGTCCCGCCCGATCGGCCTCCCCTCGAGAGCGACCCCTAGCCGTCGGACCCTCACCCTAGCTGGCGGGCGGGTGCTGAAGTAGAAGGACCGGATGACAAGGGCTGCCCCCTCTGCTGATAAGATCTGGAAACAAGACGGGGACACTCCCTACGGTGGTGCCCAAACTCTCCGCACTCGTAGCAACTCCCCGGTGCTGGGGACTGAGTCTGATAAGGACCTCTGGCGCTTGAGTGGCCAGCTGATGAACTAGGCTGAGATGAACCCTGAGCAGATGGGGCCTGTGAAGAACTCTGAGCTGGCATGGCACTGAGAGATGGCTGGCTCTGGTGTGAACCCTGATAACCCTATCTAGAAGACCATATGTGACGATCGAAGTGACCCGACTGCGAAGATCTAAAGGAGCGACCTCGGCTCTGCTGACTCTGGCCTCTGGTCTGAGTGCCACTGGAACTAGCTGCTCCTCGAGACCTCTTGGCCTCCCTCTCATCCCGCTCCCTACGATGATCTGTCTCTATGTCGCGAGCAATATCCACAGCATCCTCAAATGTACGACTCAAATCCCTCTCCAGTGTCATCATAATACGAATGGGATAAATGAGGCCATCCACGAAGTGCCCAATTCTCTCTCTGTCGGAATGAACCAACCACGGTGCATATCTGGACAACTCTGTAAACTCGATCTCATAATCTGACACTGACATGTCCCCCTGACGGAGACCCTCAAACTGCCTACGCATCTCCTCTCTCCGAGATCGAGGCACCCATTTCTCCAAGAACATAGTGGAGAACTCCGGCCATGATAGTGGTGCTGCTCCGGCTGGCCTGGGGCGCTCATAAGCCTCCCACCAAGCAAAGGCTGGTCCCTGAAACTGAAAGGTGGTGAAAGATACCCCACTGGACTCCAAAATCCCTACCGTCTGAAGCATACATTAACACTTATCAAGAAACCCCTAGGCATCCTCACCCCAAGCACCACTAAAAACTGGAGGCTGAAGCATACTCAACCTCTCAAGATGATGCTGCTCATCGTCCGGCATAGCTGGGACCACAAAATCCTGAACTGGTACCACCGGTTGGGCTGGAGCTGCTCCCGGTATCTGTAAACCCTACATCACCTGCTCGGGTGTGCGAGTAGTGGGGGTCTGACTGCCTCCCCCTGCCTCAAAAGTAGCCGATGTAGTGGTGGCTTAGACTACCTGGGCTAGGCTAGTGTAAACTGATAGTACCTGGGCCAAGGTATCCTAGAGACCCGGAATAATAATGGGCACAGCTGGTGCCTAATCTGGTGCCGCTGGCACCTCTGCAACTAGGGGCTGTGGGTCAGCTGGCACTGCCTCAGCTGCCCTAACTCTGCCACAACCACGACCGCGTCCACGGCCTCTAGCAGGTGGTAGTGGTGGTCGTCCTCCACGTCCGGATGATCGGGTTCTCGCCATCTGCAAGAGAATAGAATGTCAAAGTTCAGTTTAAGTCAAAAGTAATCGCACGACAAGAATTCCAAGAATTGAAACTTTTCCTAAAAGGTTTGCAGCCTCCCGAGGATAAGTACAGGCGTCCCCGCACCGATCCACGAGACTCTACCAACCGGCTCATGACTCGCGAGACCTGTTAACCTAGGCTCTGATACCAACTTGTCACGACCCAAACCCTAGTCGTGATGGCGCCCAACACAATGCTAGGCATGCCCGACCATATTATCCCTTAACCCAGCCAGTTATTAATCAAATTAAACTTAAACAGTAAATGATCATATCAGGTGATAACCGAAATGTAAAACATACAAAATACGGTCCCAAACATATCGTGGTGTCACGAGACTGAGCCTCTACAGAATAGCATCCTAATACAATCAAGTCTAGGCAAATAGGAAATCAACAAGATGATAAAGAAGGAGAAAACAAGCTCTGCGGACGCTGGCAGCTACCTCGTAATCTCCGCAAAAGTAGACAAGGATCAGCAGCTACAATGTCTCAACTGCTCTCGGGCACCTGTGGATCTGCACAGAAAGTGCAGGGGAGTGGGGTGAGTATATTTCAACTCGGTGAGTAACAATAATAAATAATAACTGAAGGTAAGAACTCCTGTGCTATCACTTAGCAGTTCTAAGGCAACCTTCACAGGTACGTCATCACTATAGTAGTACTCTAACCTCCAATCTACGTTTATCTCTACAAGATTCTACACTGAACCAACCCTCACTCGTACCCCTACGGTGTACGGCCATATCAACATATAAAGACACATACCTATGTCTATAATGTATAAGTAATTAGGTTGATAGTAGGATATGATTAAGTATAATGCTGCGGCGTGCAGCCCGCTCCAATACATATACCGCTGCGGCGCGCAGCCCGCTCCATTTAACGTCGACGGCGCTCACTGGGGGTGTATACGGACTTCGGAGGGGCTCCCTAGGCCCAAGCACTATAATACTGCGGCGTGCAGCACGATCCACACAAATATTACTGCGGCGTGCAGTCCGATCCAATATATATATGTATATATCTCTATACTGCTGCGGCGTGCAGCCCGATCCCATAATATACACGAGTGCTCACTGAGAATGTGTGCAGACTCGGACTCCGAAGGGGCTCCTACAGCCCAAGCGCAATAATACTGCGGCGTGCAGTCCGTCCCACATGTATATTACATGTATATTACATGTATATTACTGCGGCGTGCAGTCCGATCCAATATATATACTGTTGCGGCGTGCAGCCCGATCCAATATAGGTATATATATATAATACCTTATAATGGGTCCTCGACCCTATCCCAGTTAGTATATACTTGGCCTCTCAGGCCCAATATAATATATCACAGTGGGTCCTTGACCCTGTCTCAGTCAGTATAGACTTGGCCTTTCAGGCCCACTCAGCTAGAACAGGAATTCCACCCTAGATAATCTCTCTCAATGTACACATCTAGTACGGGCTCATATTATGCTATACAGCTAGAGCTACGGCTGAGTGTATGTTTCCAACATGATATAGGGGTCACCTAGCTCTATAGGTTCCCTAATGCTCTACAGATCGGCACAAGGCCCCAAACATGGCTATTAGCCCAGTTGTACAGTTATACTCTTAGTAACAGTCATACAACACAGTATTCTATTAGCCAGGAAGGACTAAGTCCGAACCCCCAATCACAATGTCACCACGCCCGTCATAGAACGCGTCTCTCATCTCAATATAGCACTGGGAAGTGCTAGTATGGGGTTTCAAACCCTCAGTACATTGTTTACTACTACCACTCAGCTCGAACCGGAAGAAGCTTCAATCCGCCTTGTGCTTGCCTCGCAAATCAATCTCCTCGGGTGCCAAATCTGCTCAAAATCATAGAGAATGCATCAATATACGCTAATTTCACGAAATTCATTCGAAATAACCCAATTTATATCAAAACCCACAAGTTGTCAAAACCCGACTTTTGGTGCGCTTCTCGAAAAATTATAAAAGTTACATATTCGGAACCCTCGTCTCAATACGAGTCTAGGCATATCAAATTTACCAAATTCGGACTCCATTTGCCCACTCAAATCGGCAATTTACCAAAACCCCGGCTTAGGCTAAATTTTCCCATAGTTTGATCCAATTTTCGTGAATTAAAGGAGGATTTCATGATAAAAACACGTAAAGGAACCATAAAACTCACCTCCGATGATAACCCGATGTTCTTCCAGCAATAACTCGCCCAAATCGCCCAATTCGCCTTCAAGAACCGAGCCCCAAATGTTTTGCAACTTATGAAATTTTAACCCTTCTGTTATTTTTAACACAGGCCCGATTTCCGCTTCTGCGGACAAAAATCCGCCTCTGCGAGGCCGCCTCTGCGACCAAATGGTCACTTCTGCGAAAACACTCCTAGCCGCCCAGCTCCGCTTCTGCAGCCCATGTCCTGCGAATCCCCTTCCGCTCCTGCGAGCCTTACCGCTTCTGCGCATCAGAGTCCGCTCCTGCGGACTCGCTTAGGCGACAAGTCTTCCGCTTCTGCGGATCCTCCCATAACGAACCCAGACCGCTTCTGCGGTCTTTCTTTCCGCACCTGCGGTGCCGCCCTTGCAGACCAGGATGCGCCTCGGCGAACCCCAGCGCTTCTGCGCTCATTTTCCGCTCCTGCGGGCTCGCTCCTGCGCCCCCATATTCCGCAGGAGCGAAAATGACAGAACCAGACTCTTCAACCTGCAATTTCCATGATTTTCTTCCGTTTAACCATCCGAAAACACCCCGAGGCCCCCGGACCTCATCCAAACACACCAACACATCTTAATACCTTATTCGAACTTGCTCCAATCCTCAAAACACGTCTAATAACATCAAAACCCATAATTCACATCGAATTCAAGCCTAAATTCCTTAAAACATTCCGAATTACACAATCAATCAAAAACCCGGTCAAACGACCTCCGAATGACCTGAAATTTTACAGGCACATCCAAAATCACCTAATGGAGCTACTGCAACTATCGGAATTCCATTCCGACCCCCGGATCAAAATCTCACTTACCGTTCGGATTTCGTCAAAATTCAACCGTAGCCAATTCAAGCCTATTTCTACACCGGGCCTCCAAATTCAATTTCGATCGCTCCCCTAAGTCACAATTCACCTCCCGAAACTAACCGAATCATCAGAATTCGATTCCGAGCTCTCTAACTAAATAGTCAACTCCGGGTTGACTTTCCTTATTCAAGCTTCCTCCAAAAAGGCTATATGCCTCATTTCCAATTTAATTCACTCCTAACTCCCCCGATAGACTCTAACACCGATATAAAAGCATGAATTATGTAATTACAATACAAAGAGATGGAAATTCCCGTAACGACGGGCCGGGTCGTAACAGAAGTCAAGCAAGATCATGAGCTATTCTTCCTTACAAGCCACATCACAGAAAATTCAAAACAACACAGGAAGCTTTCCGGGTCAAAAGAAACATGATGATGTTGCCATAGCTATATCAAGATCGCGACATGGCGCAACGGGTCCACATCACCAATATACTCAACCTCGACCCTGACCCCAACTCCAAACCTATCCTCGGTCACCACATAATCCACCTCAGTACTATCCTTTTAATAGCGCCCAATCATTTGCTCAACCAATAGGTCACTCCTTATAGTGAGCACCAGCAGCGCATAGTACTCTTTTGCCTTCACTTAATTTTCAAGCACCCAAAAACCCTAGGAATCAGGGGCATAAAGGGGAACAAAGACAAATAAATTATTTTATGCCAATCGAAGAATCCCACACAAGCTTCTTTGAAAAGTTAAAATGGTCTAGCCTGATTGAGCCACTCCTCGGCTATACTCCAGACCCCATATGCAAAAGGTTTTGATCCTACTGTGAGGTGCATGTACCACTCTAATGTCCAAGGCATATCATTGAAGATTGTCTTGCTTTGAAAAGGGAGATAGAAATAATGATTCAAGAAGGGATAATTATGGTCGAGGATAGTGACACCCAGGACATTGCACAAAATACTTTACCTGTACATGATGATGCAAGATTTTTAGGAAAAATACATGGTGACATGGAGTATGAGAATCCTCTTGGGAACTTGCTGACTGAAGTTAATAATATTGAAATTGGTGAAGGCCCCGGAAATTTTGATGTGCAATCCAATGGCTAATATGTTGAGCTTGGTAATTGGAAAGACTCTCCTTTCTTGTCTAGCCAAGGAGGAGTTTTGGTGGTTTGTTTTGTTATCATTTCTGTCTGTCCGGGTTATTTCAGGATTGTAATCCAAACATTATCTTGTGGTTCAAAATCTTCTTTTTTCTTATTTTGTCTAGTTCGTTTAGTTGTAATAATTCGTCTAATCTTATTTAGGTTTGTTCTAGGGTTGTAACCAATGTCTATTTTGTTTTGTTTTGTTCAAACCTTCACCGTCTGTCTAATGCAATGTCCTATTTTCTATTCGTTCTGATCAGTTTTGTTTAGGTCACTTTTCCTTTTATAGTTCTTTTCATACCGACTCTAGTGGCACGACATGCGCACATAGTTGTCAGCCAGGTGTTGAAAGTTAGTCTAATCATTAAGCAATGACACAGTTTTTAACATAATAAAAGAGGCATTTGAGGAAACAAGAAGAGATTGACACATTTTGAGATATCTTAAAGGTTGAATTGAGTGAAATTGAGGCACTAAGTCCGGGAAATTAAGAGGTTGATGAGAGCATACAACAAGGAAATTTCTCTCAAGCAGTTTGAGGTAAATCAGTCAGTGCTGAAATGAATTCTTCCACATCAAGATAAGGTTGAGTCAAGTCTGCTTCAAATTGGAAAGGGTCGTTCATTGGGACAAAGGTATTTCCCATTAGCACTTATTGTTTGTGTTGATGAACTCAATGAATATTGTGCATGATTTCTTTTCTTATCTTCAATCGCATGATTGTACTTGGCATTTATTAATTTGATATGATTAATATATTTTAATCTTCTAGCTAAACACTTTTATCCTTTGCTACACATTTTGAACCCTAATTTTTGCTTCGTACCCATCTTTTGGAATAAAAAATAGAGTCGGGAACTAGAAAAGGAAAAGGAGAAAAAGAGGAAAAGAGAAAAAAAAGAAAAGAGAAGGAAAAAAAGAAAAAGGAGAAAAAAAAACAAAGAAAATAGAGAAAAGAAAAAAGAAAAAAGAAATAAAAGAAAAGAAACAAAACAACTTTGTCATTTGATATACTGTCACATCTCCTTTATACGAGCCATTTACTACACCCCGGGAAGGGATATAGTAAAAGGAAGGAGTTTTTCTAAATTAAGGACAGTCGGAACATGATTTATTTATATAATTTTAGAGCCGTCACTTGGGAGATATGGTGTCCCGTCACCGGATGAATCCCGAACGGAGGAAAGTTTGACTCTATTACAGTCTGTGAACTAGAAATCCAGATAAGGAATTCTATTAATCCGTGAGAAGGTGTTAGGCACTCCCGAATTCCGTGGTTCCAGCACGGTCGCTCAACTGTTGTATTTGTTTTTATCTGATTCTATATGTTCCATTTTATGTGCATTTTTAGTATTCCGCTTTATTATTCAAAGAATTACAACGTTGTGAAAATGTATTTTTGACCACGCCGTACCAGTACGCCTGTTGCTTTTAACACATTTCGACTTCGATGAGACTTCGAGTTGGATCACATAAATGTGCATCCGTATTAATAAGGTAATATTATTATAAATCGTGCCTAGAGTATATACATCTTGTTAACTTTGGGAAAGTCTGTGAAGTTTGCCTAACGATCCTTCCAAATCTAAGATTTTTATAACAATTATTTGAGGGCCCTGCAATTGTGTTTTTAATGCGGCGAGGATCATCTCATTTTTTACTAAGGTTGTGTCTAAAGTGCTATATATTCTATATGTTTTGTATCAAATCATGAAATAAATATCCTAAATTGTTTATCCATTACCTAATAATTATTACAATCGGGGCTAATAGCTCATATAAGCCCAGGCTTTCAGTCATTTCTGGGCTTTATTAGACCCCTATATGCTAACATTGTGGCCTAACAGATCATGACTGGTTAAGTCAATTTTGGCCCAATCTTGAAACACGTATTGATACAGCCAGGCCCAAGGTCTATTAAAACATATCTATTGAATTTCAAGTATGTTGTTAAGAAATTTATTTCAGAATTAACGCAGAGCATAATGCTGTTCTTCATTTTTTGTTAATGACTAACTTTTAAAAAAAACAGACTAACTTATATAACCAACTATCAGAAAAATTTAATTTATCTCTTAATTTGAATACTTGATAATTTTTATCAGTTACTAATTCAAGTTAAAACTAACATTATAACACTAGTCTTGTATACTACATTTTCAACTCACAAAGGTACAAATACTTTATTGATTACCATAAACTAAATGTTTTAACTACTGATTTATCAGCTTATTAAAAGCTAGATTACAGAAAAATGAGAATTCAAAATAATGTTTTACTGTATAAGGCTTTATAACAACTAACACGTTACATAATTAACAAATGCAAAACATTAATTATACCAATCTATATTACTTTTCAAATGTTGAGCATGCATTTATAAGAACAGTTTCTAACTACTAAACTAACTTCAGTGTTTGGATAAAACATCACTGTATTATCAACCTAATACGAACAAATTGCAACATAAAACTATTATTATACTATCATATTATCTCGATTAGAAACATAGAACTATTTCTAAAAAAATTGAAGTTAATATCAATTGGATTTAACAGTCCAGTACTTGTCATTACATTTCCAAAACTAATCCTAATGAATACACACAATTAATTTGATAATAACAGAATATGGAATAATCGTTTAAACTTCATTCATTCCCTTCAGTATCATAGTTACAGCTTTAATCGATTGAAATAGTACATAGAAAAGAAAGGAAATCGATGGGATCTAGGCAATGATAAAGGAATTAGCAATCAACAACAGCTCCCAAAATAATTAGAACAATCCAACAACCGGATTCAAACCAAATAAAGGTAAACCAGTAGAAAACCCAACAGAAAGCAAAACCAGATCACGAACAATCACTTCACTCAAAAACAACCTCAATTCAACAGTAATTCAATCCAAAAGTCAAACTGAAGAAGCACAGAATTGAAATTACTTGCAGGATCAGCTAAACAATGATATTTGAATTGCAATTGCAAAAACAGAAGGGAAAATGTTTAGTGTTTCAGATTTTTGCTAAGGCTTCTAATTTCCAAACTTCAAAACTTGTTCAGTAAAGGCTAATGTAGTCTATTTATATATTTGAAAAGGGATGGAATTTAAAATGCTGAAATTGTCCCTTAGTCCCTTATTTATTGTATTTAAACCCCTATTCTTTTTAGTTAATTGTCTCTTTTCCCCTTGTATTTATGTCGTATTACCCTTTTCCCCAATCTAGAAGGTTCCTACCCTTAGCTTTTACCCATCTAACCCTACCTCTTTAGGATTATTACTACATTACCCTTTTATGCCTAGAATAACATTAATCTCTTAAGTATTTACCAATAATCCAAATTGGATTCCCATATCTACCCCTATCCCCTTAGGATTATTACAATGAACCTACTATCATTCCCCAAAGTAACCCTGTCTTCTTGTCTTATTCACCCTTAACCTCGTATTACCTATTAACCCTAATTAGTCAGATGCCCAAAATTACTTCTAAAATCACGATCGAAAAACATAATTATTAACAAAATTAATCAAATAGCTGGTAATCTTTTAGATATAACCAAATCAGAACCAGGTAATCAGTTAACGAGATTCAAAAAATCACTTAAACAAATAAAGAATCCAATTAACAGAAGGCCATAGCTACTAATAATGTTTTTTAACAATCAAACCCTAAAATCTAAATGTAGTAGTATGAATAGCAATCAAAGCCTAAGAGTATGTCATTTTTATCAAGAATTAATCACAAAAAAGGAAAATCATGGACATGCAAACAAAAGCAGAAGTAGAACAAAAGAAAGAGAATCAGACACTTAGGTTTTTTTTCCTTTCCTCTTTATTTTTTTTCTCTCTTTCTTTCTTCTATTCTTTTCTTTTCTTCATTTTTCTTGATTTTCCAGGCTTTTCAAACTCTAGATATCATTTTCTTGGGACCTCTAACTTCATGCAGACCTTTGAGTTTTCTTTTAGTGAAAAGACTCTTAGATTTAGGGTTGGCTGTTCTAGGGATGTCATGGGGTGGTTTTGAAGCAAAGGTGTTCACCGGCGTTGGTTCCGGCGATACTTAAGTTAATATTTGACGAGTTCTGGGTTTATTCGCAGGAAAAGACTCAGAGGGGTGGAAAAAGGAGACAAGGGTGGTCCTAGGGTGTAAAGGGTGGACTCTGAATCAGCCGGAGTAGGGTTCCGGCGACACATGGCTGAATATTCGAATATTTCTGGTTGGTTTTGAAGAAAACCAGTTATGGAGGGTAAAAGAGGAGCTTAAGACCTTCAAGGTGTGTTAATGGTTGTTTCATCGGAGTTGTTTGTATTTCCCACCGGTAGGCTTCCGGCGGGATGAGAGAGGCTTTGAGGGCGACTGTAGGTAGATGATGAAGAAGGGAATATGAAATAATTTTAGGGTTTGGTATATTAGATATATTAAAAGGGGTTCATTGAACCAGAACCGTTGGATGAAGGCTAATGAACGGATGAGAAATGTTGTTACCTATACGATGCCGTTTAGATTAGTAACGGCTCACTTCTATCTGTTAGATTAGATAAATGAATGGTCAAGATCTGACATTTAAAATGCCGTTGTTTGATTTAGTAGATGGCCAATATTTTTGGCCATTTCATCAAGGATTTCAACGACCCAAATTGATTGTTTTAAAACGGTGTCGTTTGATTTTGGTCGTAAATAGGCGGGTGATGTATCTTTGGGCCTGGATCAAATGCAATGTATATTTTAATTTTTTGGGCCACTTATTATTGACCCAATGTATTATGTATATTTGTATTTTGTTTTTTCTTTCTTGTATTTTTTGTTTTTTATTTTCCTTTATTTATTTTTTGTATTTTCCTTTTGTATATATTTTTTACTTCTTTTGTATTTCTTTCTTGTATTTTTCCTTTTATTCTATTTTTCTTATTTCTCTCTACTTTTAAAAGTAATTAATTTCTATTTTTATGGTATTTTTCAAAACAAAAAATAGTATTTTGATTTATCTTTAATTTGTTCCCAAAATGTATTAATCACAAACATAGTAAAATTAAAATCCTATTATTCCTACCTGTTTTGTATATTTTATATGAATTACTATGCAACTAATTAACATAAAAATGCCACAAATTATTTAATAAAATATAAAAATCATTTTGCTTAGATTTTGGGAATAACTTGCTTTGGGCAAAAATCACGTGCTCACAGCTGCCCCTCTTTGCCCGGGAACATGCAAAGTTTCAGTGCAAAGATAAGTGAGCAGTAATGAGGAATTTTTCCCCGTTAGGATATTCCACGTGAAGCATTTTTTAAAGTTTGACCACATACTACTTCAGAGATTGCCTACATATCCTGGCCAAAACACGAATCAGGTCAGTTTAGCTCAGGAGTGTCTGGTAGCTGGGACTACCATGAGCTATGATCTCATTACTGTTGTTGTTGTTACTGCTTGCTGACCACTTATTACACTGTTGTAAAGATAAAAGAATCTAGCCTAGGCTATGCTCTATGATTTACAAAATCCTATCTAATGTCTGTTATCTTGTGTTCTTGAGTTTTCTTGATCTCGCATCTTGCACTCTTTCAATATAACTTTTGACTGTGTCCGTTCTTCAGGTGGACTCATGCTTACGATTGCTTGAAAAGTGTTCCCTTATTCTTCAGGTGGGCTCCTGCTTGCAACTTGTGAAAAAATATTCCCCTATTTTTCAGGTGGGTGCCTGCTTACGACCTTTGAAAAGATATTCCCTTGTCAGGTGGGCGCCTACTTATGAACTTTGAAACGATATTCCCTTATTCTTCAGGTGGGCGCCTGCTTACTGATATTGAAAATGTATTCCCTTGTTCTTCAGATGGACGCCTGCTTACACAATTGAAAAACAAAGAAAAATTTTCTACACTAGTATGGTGCCTAGGTACATCATGTTATCAAATATCATAATTTAAAGCTAGACTTCGAATGGTACTTCCCTTGTTTTCCAGATGGATGCCTGCTTACAACATGTTTGATATGTATTCCCTCGTTCTTCAGGTGAGTGCCTGCTTGCGAATTTTGGAAAGATATTCCCTTGTTCTTCAGGTGGGTGCCTGCTTGCGAACTTTGAAAGATATATTCCCTTATTGTTCAGGTGGGCGCCTGCTTACAAACTTTGAAAAGATATTCCCTTATTCTTCAGGTGGGCGCCTGCTTACATCATACACAACAAAGAAATTTCTGCCCTAGTTTGATAACTGGGTGCAAGACATTACTGAATGTTCACCTGCGATAAAAGTTGTGCTATACTTCCCTTGTTTTTAAGGTGGTTGCCTGATTGTTGTGCTTAAAATGTATTCCCTTATTCTTCAGGTGGGCGCATGCTTACGCACTTGAAAAGATATTCCCTTATTCTTAAGATGGATGCCTATTTGCGAACATTGAAAAGAAATTCCCTTATTCTTCAGGTTGGCGCCTGCTTATGAACTTTGAAAAAGATATTCCCTTATTCTTTATGTGGGCGCCTGCTTACGAACTTTGAAAAGATATTCCCTTATTCTTCAGGTGGGCTCCTGCTTACATCATACACAACAAAGAAAATTTCTGCCCCAGTTTGATAACTGGGTGCATGACATTACTAAATGTTAACTTGCAATAAAAGTTTTGCTATACTTTACTTGTTTTTCAGGTGGGTGCCTGCTTGCTGTGCTCGAAATGTATTTTCTTGTTCTTCAGGTAGGCGCCTGCTTACGCAATTGAAAAGATATTCCCTTATTCTTCAGATGGGCGCCTGCTTGCGAACTCTGAAAAGATATTCCCTTATTCTTCAGGTGGGCGCCTGCTTACATCATACACAACAAACAAAATTTCTGCCACAGTTTGATAACTGGGTGCATGACATTACAAGATGTGCAATTTAACGATTATACTTCCCTTATTCTTCAGGTGGGCGCCTGATTACTGAGGTTGAAACAGATTCCTTTGCATATTGTTGCTTTCCTTTAAAGCTGAACTATCTTCCTTTATTCTCCAGGTGGGTGTCTGATTGCCACAATCTTTTGTGCTCCCTTGTTATCCACATTGGTCACATTCACTTTAAAGTGATTAGTAACAATTTGAATATTTTGTCCCTGTTCTAATATAGAAACAATTTGTTAGTATAAAATGATGGTTAGCTGCTGGCATTCTTGTTTGCCTTGCTCCCACTTTTGAACTTGCTCTGACTTGTTTCTTGGAACTTGTTGTGTCCTGCTGTGATTTCCCGGCTAACTTTCAGAATTTCTGATCTTGATGACCCAACTGTTTTCATCATGTTACTGACTTGGTGTTTCTTTCCCTTTCTTGTGAACTTTTGCTTCTTTCTCCAAATATCTGACTACCATTGGTCCTTCTTATTTCTACTGTCCTTTAATGAATCCCGATCTTATTGTGCCATTGGGAAACTGGTAGTTAGCTTTGACTACAAATGATTTATAGACAAATTTCAAGAAAAATGAAATTCAATGACCTCGAAGTTTGAGGATAAGAGGACTCTAAAAAGAGAAAGAGGATAGAACTTATCTGAGTGGGAGTGTTGATTCCTTTCATCATGCCATGCATTTTGGATTAACCGACCTAGTCTGTCCAACCAACAATTGTCAATTACCTCCTTTGTCGCTTCGCATTTCACAACTCGATCTTCACAAAAACCCAAACTTTGCTTATTTTTCCACCCTTCAACCACAAACTTCTTTCTCTCTTTTGCCTTACGGTGCCTGTGAGGGTTTTTACCAATAAGACTCTCTCATTTTATCTCTCTCAACTCACATTGCCTTACGGACAGGTAAAGATTTTCACCAATAAGACTCTCTCATTTTATATCTTTCAACTCACATCGCCTTACGGTGCCCGTGAGGGTTTTCACCGATAAGAATCTCTAATTTTATATCTTTAAGTTTCTTGTACCAGAGTGTTGTCCATAACATGACTCAATTTTCCTGCTTGTATTGACCTTCCTTAAAATTGATCAGAAGGTCTTTCTTTGGACCGTAATGTGGCTTTTGGATGGGTTTAGAAAGAAGGGTATAAAGGCTCAAAATTTCCAGCGTGGGTTCAAAAATTTCAACTTTCGGAATCATATCTTCCATAACAAACATAACTTCTGCCCCAGTTTCATTCTTTGGGGATTCTTGGATTTTCCTTCTATTGTGACTGAACCTCAGTGAACCTTCTTACGTACCCTTTCAGGATCAAGTCAAAACGTAGTTTGGATCATAAAATCGCTTCATTGTTGTGATGTTTCCTTCTTCCCATTCTTCTTCTTTGTATTTTCTTTCTTTTCTTTTCTTTTCTTTTTCTTTTCTTTTCCATTTTCCTTTTTCTTTTTTTTTTTTCTTTTTTTCCTTTTCTTTTTCTTTTCTATTTTCTTTCCTTTCTTATTTTTCCTTTCTTCTTGTCTTTCATCATTCAATTCTTGACTTTGCTGTTGATTCCGAAAGATGGATGTGAAAGAATAATGTAGTAAGGCTCAAAGGGATAGCAATGGATAAAATGTTTGGATAGCGAAACAAATGCCTTCATCATTTCAATTTTAAAATATGACAAATACAATTAGATACATAAAGATAAGAAATCATACATAATATCTTTTGATTGTGTCAGAATTGCACTACCAGAAAAATGGCCTATGGCAACAGTTATATTAGCAACGGTCTAACAACCGTTGCCATAGAGTAGATATGGTAACGGTTATAACCGTTACAATATCATTTATGTGATATCGGCACGCTTAGGCTATACAACCGTTGCCATTGTGAAACAACCGTCGCCATAAATTAATCTTCCGCAATGGTTATGAAAACCGTCCCAATATATTTATCTACTGGCATGCTTTTATTGTAAAAATATTCTATTGGAACGGTTATTTTTCCCTTCCTAATTTTCCCCCTAAATTTTGTTAAACCCGCCAAAATAACCCCTATTTATTTTATTTTTGAATAATTTAAATAAAGAGTAATATGTGAAAAGACCATTTTTAACCTTCCCTGTTAAAATTGCTATACATCAAAGGGTATAGCAAATACCCCCAAATTAAAATATGTCTTCTTCGATTTCACAAAGCGCGCCCAGTCGTCACAAATTAAAATCTGTCTTCTTCGATTTCACAGAGCGCGCCCAGCCGTCAGTCGATTTCAGAGAGCCTCAGCCGTCGTCTATTAGCCCTCAGCCGTCGTCGATTAGCCCTTAGCCATCATCGATTTCACAGTTGCCTTGGTCTTGGTTTTTGGGATAATCAGGTGATGAATTCACGGTGGGTGGGTCCTATGTTTGGACCGGTGGAGGAATATAAGAAAGATTGGCTGGGTATGTGGGTAAAGGTTGTCCCTTCGCCCAGGCCTGGTATATTTCGGCCATCTACTACTTGTGTTTGTACATTTCTTCTTTCATAGCACTCACATCTACCACCTCATCTTCCCGAGCTGGGTCCGCAATTGTAGCCTCAATCGCTTGGGTGATTGCTTTTGTCATGTCTTTGGAGCCAGTATTGTAATAACGGGTTGCCAGAATGCCAGCTAGCTATAAAACCACCTGTCGAAACTCAACAACAAGAACACTCATTAGTGGTTAGGACTTTATTGATCAAATAATCACACGTTGGGAGCACCGACATATTTACACAATTTACTCGACCACATGCGTCATCCCGGCTTTCTTATTCATTTTGCCTTTTTCTCGCTTTGCCAATTCTTTTGCTTCGACTTTTCTTTTCTCCTCTCCCTTTTTTTCATCATCTCTCTCTCCCTTTTTTCTTCGTTCTTTTGATTTATGATTAAAATGTCGGTCCTATAGATTTGCAAATCCCATATGTGCTTTAAAGGAAAGGAAAAACAAAGAACAAAAATATAGAATTTTGGGAGTTTTCGAATTTATTAATAACCAACAACGATTACAAAGATAAACTCTAAGTGATAACCAAAATACAATCCTCTAAACAATGGGTTGAATTGAAATTTAAGAAATGAAAAATACATACTCAAATGCTTAACGTAAGAATACATCAAAGATCCTAGTGCCCACGGGACATCGTTCGGTGTCGCCGTGGGCCTATATGCAAGTCCCCTTTGGAGTTGGTCTAGATCACCCATTATTTGCTTTAAGAATAACATTGCCGAGGCGAAAATGTGGTATGAGTAATATCTTCACATAGCTAGCACTTCCAAGTGATATAATGAGCAATGTTAAGGATTCTTTCTCTAATCATCCCCTTTTCCTGAAGTAACCTCCCTATTTGTTCAGCACGAGCTTCCAAGGTCCGTTGGCTTTTCTCTCGAAGTTGTTGCATATCCATTTCTAATTGTGCTAAGGCCGTATAGCAATGTTCTTTTTCCATACTAAACTCTTTCACTTGTTTGCTAATCTTGACCTCAGCAGTGATAATCTTTTTCCTCAATTGGGCAACTTCGACATTATGTTCTTCCTTCAGTTGTTGAATCATGCGGGCCCTTTCTTTTGCATTCCTAGCCAACTATTTCCGAACCCCATTCAATGCCTTTTCTACATTGACAAAGTCAAAACTATAATCGCTCACATTTCGTTGCAAATTATCGATCAACTATTCATCTCGGGCATTTCGGATAGGGGTTTCAGTTGCTATCCTCATTTTCTAAATTTGAGCTCGTAGGGCCTCATTTGCTTTAACCAATTGCTTCTTTTCGCCCTCGTCAGTAGCTACTTGCACACTATTTTCGAACTTGAGGTCTTGAACTTGTTTCTCTAGCATGCTGATATTTGCTCGGTATTCATTTTCTTTAGCCAACCAATCCCACTACTCTCTTGACAACTCAGCAAATTCTTGGATGTGAGGTCTTTTACTTGGCCTTTCATGCTCAAAATCTCTCCTATACCAAATGGAATAGCCAGGTGATACTTCGCCTTTGGCCCGATCCCTTACACAAGTGACTGATTTCAAACATCGGCATTCAATCCAAATTTGACGGACTTTTGCTTCAGGAAATTGACAGTTAGGACTAATCTAAATTACTTGGGTGTTGAGGTCTCCATCTTTTGGCACTATTTGATATCTTCCGAGTTGCCGTAAAACTTGATATGGAGCATAGGGTTGAATACTTTTATGCCCCATTAAGAGAAAATGCGATCCTTCTGCCGGGATGTATATGATTTCGTTGACAGGTAGCCATCCAAATGTCCATTCTATTTGGCTAGAAGTAAGATATCTAGAGTATGTTGTCCAAACCTTAAATCCTTCCGGCAACTTGACCCCTTTTATCCTTGCGTAGAATTCTTCTATGCATGTTCTTTCTGAAGACTCGTAACTCAGAAATTGAGGACGATGGCACAAGTGCTCGATCATCCACATTTGTAATAACAAATGGCATCCATTGAAGAAATCTACTCCAGCTTTACAAGCTGTATGGGCACGAAGAACATCAGCTACTATTATAGGTGCCAAGGTACTATTTCTTGCATGAAGAGAGTACTGAAAATTCCGGCTACACTTATATCAATATTCCCGTCTTTCCTTGGGAACACTATCAAACCCAAAAAGGCTATCATGAAAGAAAAACGTATATGCTCCTCCCATTTCGCATGGTTTGCTTTGCTGCAGAGTTTGTTCGCCAGGTTGTTAAAGCCTCCGATATGACCATATCTATGATATATGATATTCATACTGCAAAAACCATTGGCCAAATCTTCATTATGAACACTTTGGGCTATTTTCAAGGAATCCAGGAATCTGTGAGCGATAACGGATCTTGGAGCAACCGGGTATTTGTCTTTCAGGGGAACCTCATCTTTCCCAATATAACTAGCAATTTCCTCTGATGTCAAAGTAAGCTCAAAGTCCAAAAAATGAAACACTTTGTGTGCCGGATCCGAACAAGTAACCAAGGCTCTAATGATATCCCTTTGGGGTATAATGTCGAGCAATCCGGTAAGACCCTTCAGATATTTCTTGACTTCGCCTTGTCCGTCTTCACCCAGATCACTCCACCATAGACGTAACTCCAAAGGGATTTTATTCATAATTTAAAAAGGTTCATTTTGAATTATGTTCATCCTGCACATTTATTAAGGTGATTTAATCACTTATTATGACCCTAAAAAGATAATATATTTTCACAATTGTATCTTCAAAATAAAGCCCCAATTTTGCATATACGGCCCTTCAACACTTCAATTGGAGATTTTAAGGATGTGCTTACTATTTTGGGGAAATGACTCAAAAGTCTCCATTTTTGCACAAACAGCCTTTCGGTGCCCTTTTGGGGCATTCGGCTATTTTGACAAAATGGCATCACTTGATTTATGACAAAAATGCAAAATTAGATATTTTTTGTCTGTTTTCACGAAAGTGTGGATGGACTCGTAAGGGTTGCCTAAGTATGACGCCCCGAAAGACGAAAATCAAACCGGCATAGTTCAGTCAAATTATTTTTTAGACAAACTATTTTCTTTAATTTTTGGCAAAAATTGAATTATTCCAGCTATTTTTGATTTCTAATTACATTCCAAAAGGAATCGACAATCTTTCTTAAAATTTTGACACAGTTTCGACAGTATTTAAATAGAGGTTTCTTCTAAAATCAACCAATTTGTGACGACCCAAAGGGTCATCACTTATTCTATTAATCATTTCGAGCTTCTGAGGCTTTGAAAACCTCATTCCATGTTGCCTCGATTTATGTGCACAATCCGAGCATGTAGCCGGAAAGATTTTGTGATGGAAAATATGAATTCTATGAGAAATTTGGATAAAAATGATATTAATATTGATATGGTTGACTTTGGTCAACATTTTTGGTAAACGGATCCGGACCCGAGATTGGATGGTCCCGAGAGGTCCGTAGGAAAATATGGGACTTGGACATGTGTCCGGAGTCGAATTCTGAGGCCGAGAGCCCAAGTTATGAATTTTTCTATGAAATTGTTTTTGATGTAATTATTAAAGGAAATGAATTAATTGACCTTGGTATCGGGCTCGTATTTTGGTTCCGATACCCGGTAAAAGTCTTAAATATTATATATGTGATTTCTGTATAGTTTGGTGACGTTCGGATGTCGTTTGAGATGTTTTGGACCTTGAGTTCCAAGTTTGAAAGTTTTGAAAACCAAAAGTATGAAAATCATGAATTTGAGGCTTGATTTGATGAAAACGATGTGATATTGGCTATGTGATCGCACGAACAAGTTCATAATGTGTTTTTGATGTTGTGTACATGTTTGGTTTGGAGCCCGGGGATCTCGGGTAAAGATTTGATAGGCCGTTGGATGAAATTCTGAATTTTTGCACTGCTGTTTTTTCACCCAGCTATTGTCTTCGCAATTGCGAAGTATTTCTCGCAATTGCGAAGGTGGCAGGTCAAGGCAGGGTTCGCAAATGCGAACCCTTTGTCGCAAATGCGAAGGATGCCCTGGACCGTTTGGGTTCGCAAATGCGTACCAAACCTCGCAATTGCGAGGCCTCCAGTGAAAAGGCATGCTTCGCAAATGCGAAGCATTCTTCGCAAATGCGAAGGTCCCTCAGCCCAGCCTTGTTCGCAAATGCGAACAAATGTTCGCAAATGCGAAAGTCCCCGGAGGCCAGCCTGGTTCGCAAATGCGAACATATGTTCGCAAATGCGAAGCCCCCAGATTTGCCTTGGCTTCGCAAATGTGAACAAAAGTTCGCAAATGTGAACTTCCCAGCCTTAGCTTATTTTTCACACTCCAGAAATTGGTCGGGGTTCGCAATTGCGAACCCATGTTCGCAAATGCGAACACAGAGACTAAAACACGAATTTCAGTTCATTTCTTCACTTTTTACAAAACAAAAACACCCATTTGTGATTCTTCACGGATTCCTTCTTCATCAAAACAATTGTAAGTCACTTTTTACTTAATTCTTTCAATTCCTAACATCATTAAACATGTTTTTCAATAGAAATCAAAGGTTTTCATGGTAGAATTTCTTGTTTTTGTTAGAACATAGGGGTTTTCATAAATTAGGAAATTGGACCTCGAATTGAGGTCCGATTTTGAAACAAATCATATACATGAACTCGTGAGGGGATGGGTAACCGGATTTTGGTCCGAACCCCGAGTTCCGACCATGTGGGCCCGGGGTCGAAATTCACTATTCCGGGTAGAATGTTGTAAAAGTTGTAATTGGTCTTAGGAATTAGTTTGTTGAGTAGTATTGATGATATTAGTATAGATACGATTGGATTGGAGCCAAATTTGAAAAAAAAAAGACATTGCCACGGATTGAATTGTTCATAAACATTAGAGGTAAGTGTTTGTTCTATCCTAGCTTGAGGGAATAGGATTATGTGTTATGTGTTATGTGATCGGGTGCGGTGTATGGGCTGTGGTGAAGAGCATCCATACACTGGCGTCTAGTATGACCGTGAGTCATTGAAAATGCTTATTTTGAGATATATTTACAGATGAATTGTTGAACCTTTGTCAGGTTGTAGAATTGTTATTGTTCTCCCTTGTCGGGACTTGTTGTGAAGATAATTATTGATTGCCCTTATTGGGACAGTTTATGAATTACTGCTTCTTTCTTTGCCCTTAACTGTGATTGTTATTTGGGTGAGGAAGAGTGATAATGCACGAAGGGTGATGCCGTGCCTTGTTTTATTATTTTTGAACGAAGGTTAATGCCGTGTCATGTTTTATTGATTAAGCACGAAGGATCATGCCGTGCCCTGTTATTGAACCATGTACGAAGGATCATGCCGTACTATGGATGTGAGGATGAGAGTAAAAGCACGAAGGGTGATGCCGTGTACTTTATTTGCTTATTTGGTGAGGATGAGAGTAAAAGCACAAAGGGTGATGCCGTGCAACCGCTTGCTATTCCTTGATTTGATATTACTTGTGTTTCCATTATACTTTGTTTTTCCTTGTGAATTTATTAACTGTTGTTAATTGTTGAATTCTTTGAGATATTCCTTATTGTGTTATTACCTGGTTATTTCTTGTTATTCCGTGGTATATATATATATTGAATTGCACAGGTTTATGTGGGTGTCTGGTCCTAGGCTTGTCACTACTTCGCCGGGATAGGTCAGGCACTTACCAGCACATGGGGTCGGTTGTGCTGATACTACACTTCTGTGCGTTTTTGCACAGGTCCAGGTTACGATCAGGAGCAGCAGCAGTAAATCGATTGCGTGGGAGTTGATCACATTTGAGACCGAGGTAGCTTGCGGACGTCCGCAGGCCCGGCGTCTCTCTCTTTATTTATGTTACTAGCTGTAGTCTCTTTGTTCCGAGACAAACAGAATTATGTTATATTTCTTTCAAACTCTTATGTGTAGTATTCAGTAGTAGTTCGTGAGTTGGTGACTCCACGTCTTGGGTAGAGGATTTCAATATGATTTTCATCTTGTAATTAGTTATTTCTATTTCGATAAAGTATTCCGCATTTATTTAATTAAAATTGTGTTAAAAACAGGATAGTATGAATACAGTGGCTTGCCTAGCTACCACGAGTAGGCGCCATCACGATCCCGATGTTGGGGGAAAATCCGGGTCGTGACAAGTTGGTATCAGAGCTCTAGGTTACATAGGTCTCACCACTCACGAACAAGCTTAGTAGAGTTTGAGAGGTAGGTACGGAGACGTCTGTACTTGTCCTCCAGAGTCTATTGAGTCCTCCAGAGCTATTGAGTTAGGAAAGAGTCTCTCATTTGTTCCTTCTTGTCGTGCGATTTGTTCCTCAAAATACTGATTGAATCTCTACTTTGTCCTTTCGCAGATGGTGAGGACACACGCTTCTTCATCCGCTGATCAGCAGCCTGAGCCCCAGGCAGCTCCCGTGAAGGGCGGGGGCTGAGGCCGTATTGGGCCGCCGTGGTAGGGGCAAAGTTCATCCCCAGGCAGCGATTCCAGAGGTGGAGCCTCATGTTGAGATTGGTGAGGAGGTTCCAGCCCCAGCAGCTCCAATGGGCCCAGCACAGGTCCCAGGGGAGGTCTTATTTACTCTGGATCTTCATGAGGCTCTGGTCAGAATAGCGTGTTTTATGGATAGTGTTGCCAGAGCAGGCTTATTACCAGTTGCACCAGCCACTTCTCAAGCTGGGGGAGGGATCCAAACTCCTATTGCACGTACTCCGGAGCCAGTATCTCCCTAGCCTCAGGCACCAATAGTTCAGCCAGTAGTGGCCACTTAGTCAGGCACCACAGGCTCATGCAGGTGATGGAGCGGCCATGACTTCTGATTCGTTATGGAGGCTTGATCGGTTCTCCAAGCTATTTACCACTACATTCAGTGGAGCCACATCAGAGGATCCTCAGGACTTCTTATTCACTTGCCATGAGATTCTCAAGACTATGGGGATCGTGGAGTCAAATGGAGTTGACTTCTGTACATTCGGACTTGCAGGATCCGCCAAGACTTGGCGGAGAGATTATTGCTCGACTCGACCGACCAGGTCCCCGCCTTTATCACGGGACCGGCTTGTGGAACTATTTATGGAGAAGTTTCTCCCTCGCTACTCGACGGGATGTACTTCGGAGGCGCTTGAGTGCCTCCATCGTGGCACTATGACGGTCGCACGACGCATGAGACGAGATTTGTCGATTTGGCTCGTCGTGCAGCGGTGATACTTCTCGCGTAGCGGAGAGGGTCCGCGAGGTTTACGACGGGCTTAATCAGCCAATTAGACTCCGGATGGCTGTGGGCGTGGGGAGTGATATATCATTTCGGGAGGCAGCAAATGCCAGCACGCACAGTTGAGATGGCTCTTGCTAGGGGAGGCGGTTATTCTTCGGATAAGAGGCCTCGTCATTCAGCGAGTTTGGTGGTTCTTCCTCCGGTGGCACAGAATCCTTTGATAGAGGCCGGTCTCCGAGCCTTTTCATTCCGCCCTTCGAGCTTCACAGGGTGGACCAAGTGATCGTGGTTTTCGTGGGCATTATTCGGACCCAGCCTCCTATTAATGCTCGGCCTCTTCGGAGTGTTCGCGGAGGCCATTCGAGTCGTCGGGGCCAGCAGCCCTATCGGCCTAAGAGTTGCTACGGTTGTGGTGACCCGAGTCATTTTATCGGAATTGCCCGCTAGCGACGGGCAACTCTCGGCAGCCGAGGTCCTCGTCCAATGATTTAGGCCCCAACTGACCCTCGCCTGCCCAGCCAGCCGAGGCGGGGGTAGAGATTATAGAGGCGGAGGTCGAGACCGTAGAGTCGGAGACCGTCCACCCGCAGGTAGAGGTCAGCCGGCTGATGGTCGTCCTAGAGACGCAACTCGGAGGGAGGTGCGGATCCCCGATTCTATGCCTTACCGGCCAGGCCAGGAGGCAGAGGCATCGGATGCGGTGATTACAGGTACTATTCTCGCGTGTGCCGAGGTGCTTCAGCATTATTTGACCCCGGATCTACATATTCCTATGTGTCTTCCTACTTCGCACCATATTTGGCCATGCCCAGCTATGCTCTGGATATTCCAGTTTATGTGACTACACCAGTGGGTGACTCCATTGTAGTCGATCGGGTGCATCGTTCGTGCGTAGTTTTATTTGGGGGTCTTGAGACCCGTGTTGATCTGTTGCTTTTGGACATGGTAGATTTTGATGTCATATTGGGGATGGACTGGTTGTCCCCATACCATGCTATTCTTGATTGCCATGCTAAGATGGTGACCTTAGCCTTGCCAGAATCACCCCGACTAGAGTGGAAAGGTACCTCAAGCCACTCCGTTCGCACTGTTATTTCCTATGTTAAGGGCTCGACGCATGGTCGAGAAGGGGTGTCTAGCTTATCCGGCTTATGTTCGTGATTCCAACGCAGAGGTTCCTTCCATTGAGTCAGTCCCTATTGTACAAGAGTTTCCTGAGGTTTTCCCTTCAGACCTGCCGGGCATGCCACCCGACAGGGATATTGATTTCTATATTGATCTGGCACCGGGCACTCAGCCCATCTCTATTCCACCCTATCGTATGGCCCCGCTGGAGTTAAAAGAGTTGAAAGATCAGTTGCAAGACCTTCTTGAGAAGGGCTTTATCAGTCCCAGTGTTTCCCCCTGGGGAGCACCTGTATTATTTGTAAAGAAGAAAGATGGCTCGATGCGGATGTGTATTGATTACCGGCAGTTAAACAAAGTGACGATAAAGAACAAGTATCCACTGCAGAGGATTGATGATTTGTTTGACCAGCTCCAGGGAGCGAGGGTGTTCTCGAAGATAGACTTGAGGTCGGGCTACCATCAGCTGAAGATCAAGGCGGCTGACATTCCTAAGATAGCCTTTCGTTCTAGATATGGGCATTATGAGTTCTTGGTCATGTCCTTCGGGTTGACCAATGCCCCGACAGCATTCATGGAGTTGATGAATCGGGTATTCGGGCCTTACTTAGATCCGTTCGTGATAGTCTTTATAGATGACATCCTCGGTGTACTCCCGCAGCCGAGGAAGAGCACGAGCAGCACCTTAGAGTGGTTCTTCGGACTCTGAAAGATAACCGACTATATGCCAAATTTTCTAAATGTGAGTTCTGGCTAAGTTCGGTAGCATTTATGGGTCACATTGTATCAGTGGAAGGTATTTAGGTAGACCCAAAGAAGATTGAGGTAGTCCAGAATTGGCCTCGACCAGCTTCAGTGACCGAGATCCGGAGTTTCTTGGGATTAGCAGGTTACTACCGTCGTTTTGTAGAGGGTTTTCTTCTATTGCAGCCCCGATGACCAGAGTTGACCCGTAAGGGTGTCCAGCTCCAGGTGGTCGAGGAGTCGTGAGGCGAGCTTTCGAAGCTCAAGACAGCCTTGACCACCGGGCCCGTGTTGATACTACCTACAAGTGCATGGCCTTATACAGCTTTATCGCGACGCATCTCGTACGAGGCTTGGAGCCGGTATTGATGCGAGATGGTAAGGTTATCGCTTATGCTTTGAGGCGCTTAAAAATACATGAGAAGAATTATCCAGTTCATGATCTTGAGTTAGCAAGCAGTGGTTCATGCCTTAAAGATCCGGAGGCATTATCTATATGGTGTGACATGTGAGGTGTACACCGATCACAAAAGCCTACGGTACTTGTTCAAACAGAAGGAGTTGAATCTACGACAGCGGAGATGGTTAGAGTTGCTAAAAGACTATGATGTTACTATCTTATATCACCCAGGTAAGGCCAATGTGGTGGCCAATGCTTTGAGTAGAAAGTATGCCAGCATGGGTAGTCTTGCATACATTCCGGTCAGTCAGAGACCATTAGCTCTAGATGTCCAGGCCTTAGCCAACCGGTTCGTGAGATTAGACATTTCTGAGCCTAGCAGGGTGTTAGCCTGCACGGTCGCTCGTTCTTCTTTATTAGAGCGTATCCGTGAGAGGCAATTTGATGATCCTCATTTGCGTGAGTTGAGAGATACAGGTACAGCGGGGAGGTGCCACACAGGTAAATCTAGATGGTTATGGGGTATTGAAATTGCAGGGTCGAGTTTGTGTGCCTAGTGTCGAAGGGATTCGAGAGTTGATCTTAGCAGAGGCCCACAGTTCGCGGTATTCTATTCACCCAGGCGCCGCGAAGATGTACCAGGACTTACGGCAACACTATTGGTGGCACATAATGAAGAAAGATATCGTTGCGTATGTCGCTCGGTGTCTAAATTGTCAGCAGGTGGAATATGAGCACCAGAGACCTGGTGGTGTATTCTAGAGGATTGAAATTCCCGAGTGGAAATGGGAGCGGATCACTATGGACTTCGTTCCTTGGACTTCCTTGACTCGGAGGAAATTTGATGCTATTTGGGTCATTGTTGATAGGCCGACCAAGTCAGCACACTTTATTCCAGTATTCGTCTCCTACTCGTCGGAGAGGTTAGCGGAGGTTTACATTAGGGAGATTGTTCATCTCCATGGAGTGCCGATATCTATTATCTCTGGATCGGGGTACGCAGCTTACCTCGCGGTTCCGGAGAGCGGTCCAGCGAGAGTTAGGCACCCAGGTTTCGAGTTGAGTACGGCATTTCATCCTCAGACGGATGGCCAGTCCGAGAGGACTATTCAGATTCTAGAGGACATGCTTCGAGCCTGTGTTATTGATTTCGGAGGCTCGTGGGACCAGTTTCTACCATTAGCAGAGTTCGCCTACAATAACAGTTACCAATCTAGCATCTAGATGGCTCCGTATGAGGCGTTGTATGGTAGGCGATGTCGATCACCAGTTGGATGGTTTGAACCGGGAGGGGCTCGGTTGTTGGGTACAGACTTAGTTCAGGAGGCCTTGGATAAGGTCAAGACTATTCAGGAGAGGTTGCGATCAGCTCAGTCCAGGTAGAAGACTTATGTGGATCGTAAGGTTCGAGATGTAGATTTCATGGTTAGTGAACGAGTATTGCTCCGAGTGTCGCCTATGAAGGGCGTGATGAGGTTCGGAAAGAAGGGCTAACTCAGCCCTAGGTATATTGGTCCATTTGAGATTCTAGACAGAGTGGGAGGGGTGGCTTACAGATTAGGTTTTCCGCCTAGCTTATCAGCCGTGCATCCATTTTTTCACGTATCTATGCTTCGGAGATACCACGGCGATCCCACACATGTGTTAGACTTCAGTACTGTCTAATTGGATAATGATCTAACCTACGAGGAGGAGCCGGTGGCCATTCTAGACAGGCAGGTTCGACACTTGAAGTCGAAGAGTTATCCTTCGGTGCGTGTTCAGTGGAGAGGTCAGCCTCCTGAGGCATCGACCTGGGAGTCCGAGTCTGATATGCGGAGCCGCTACCCACACTTGTTTCCTGACTCAGGTACTTCTTTCTTTTGTTCGTTCGAGGACGAACGGTTGTTTTAGAGGTGGAGATTGTGACTACCCAAAGGGTCATCACTTATTTTATTAATCATTTCGAGCTTCTGAGGCTTTGAAAACCTTATTCCATGTTGCCTCGATTTACGTGCACAATCCGAGAATGTAGCCGGAAAGATTTTGTGATAGAAAATATGAATTCTATGAGAAATTTGGATAAAAATGATATTAATATTGATATGGTTGACTTCGGTCAACATTTTTGGTAAACGGATCCGGACCCGAGATTGGATGGTCCCGAGAGGTCCGTAGGAAAATATGGGACTTGGAAATGCGTCCGGAGTCGAATTCTAAGGCCGAGAGCCCAAGTTATAAATTTTTCTATTAAATTGTTTTTGATGTAATTGTTAAAGGAAATGAATTAATTGACCTTGGTATCGGGCTCGTATTTTGGTTCCGACGCCCGGTACAAGTCTTAAATATTATATATGTGATTTCTGTAAAGTTTGGTGACGTTCGGATATCGTTTGAGATGTTTTGGACCTTGAGTTCCAAGTTTGAAAGTTTTGAAAACCAAAAGTATGAAAATCATGAATTTGAGGCTTGATTTGATGAAAACGATGTGACATTGGCGATGTGATCGCACGAACAAGTTCAAAATGTGTTTTTGATGTTGTGTACATGTTTGGTTTGGAGCCCGGGGAGCTCGGGTAAAGATTTGATAGGATGTTGGATGAAATTCTGAGTTTTTCCACTACTGGTTTTTCACCCAGCTGTTGTCTTCGCAATTGCGAAGTATTTCTCGCAATTGCGAAGGTGGCAGGTCAAGGCAGGGTTCGCATATGCGAACCCTTGGTCGCAAATGCGAAGGATGCCCAGGACCGTTTGGGTTCGCAAATTCGAACCAAACCTCGCAATTGCGAGGCCTCCAGTGAAAAGGCATGCTTCGCAAATGCGAAGGTCCCTCAGCCCAGCCTTGTTCGCAAATGCGAACATTAGTTCGCAAATGCGAACATTGCCCTTCCCAGCATTGTTCGCAAATGCGAACATATGTTCGCAAACGCGAAGCCCCCAGCTTTGCCTTGGCTTCGCAAATGCGAACAAAAGTTCGCAAATGCGAACTTCCCAGCCTTAGCTTATTTTTCAAACTCCAGGAATTGGTCGGGGTTCGCAATTGCGAACCCATGTTCGCAAATGCGAACACAGAGACCTGTAAAACACGATTTTCAGTCTCATTTCTTCACTTTTTACAAAACAAAAACACCCATTTGCGATTCTTCACGGATTCCTTCTTCATCAAAATAATTGAAAGTCACTTTTTACTTAATTCTTTCAATTCCTAACATCATTAAACATGTTTTTCAATAGAAATCAAAGGTTTTCATGGTAGAATTTCTTGTTTTTGTTAGAACATAGGGTTTTTCATAAATTGGGAAATTGGACCTCGAATTGAGGTCCGATTTTGAAACAAATCATATACATGAACTCGTGAGGGGATGGGTAACCGGATTTTGGTCCGAACCCCGAGTTCCGACCATGTGGGCCCGGGGTGGAAATTCACTATTTCGGGCAGAATGTTGTAAAAGTTGTAATTGGTCTTAGGAATTAGTTTGTTGAGTAGTATTGATGATATTAAATCAATTGTGTATAGATACGATTGGATTGGAGCCAAATTTGAAAGAAAACGACATTGCCACGGATTGAATTGTTCATAAACATTCGAGGTAAGTGTTTGTTCTATCCTAGCTTGAGGGAATAGGATTATGTGTTATGTGTTATGTGATCGGGTGCGGTGTATGGCCTGTGGTGACGAGCATCCATACACTGGCGTCTAGTATGACCGTGAGTCATTGAAAATGCTTATTTTGAGATATATTTACAGATGAATTGTTGAACCTTTGTCAAGTTGTAGAATTGTTATTGTTCTCCCTTGTCGGGACTTGTTGTGAAGATAATTATTGATTGCCCTTATTGGGACAGTTTATGAATTACTGCTTCTTTCTTTGCCCTTAACTGTGATTGTTATTTGGGTGAGGAAGAGTGATAATGCACGAAGGGTGATGCCGTGCCTTGTTTTATTATTTATGCACGAAGGTTAATGCCGTGCCGTGTTTTATTGATTAAGCACGAAGGATCATGCCGTGCCCTGTTATTGAACCATGTACGAAGGATCATGCCGTACTATGGATGTGAGGATGAGAGTAAAAGCACGAAGGGTGATGCCGTGTACTTTATTTGCTTATTTGGTGAGGATGAGAATAAAAGCACGAAGGGTGATGCCGTGCAACCGCTTGCTATTCCTTGATTTGATATTACTTGTGTTTCCATTATACTTTGTTTTTCCTTGTGAATTTATTAACTGTTGTTAATTGTTGAATTCTTTGAGATATTCCTTATTGTGTTATTACCTGGTTATTTCTTGTTATTCTGTGGTATACATATATATTGAATTGCACAGGTTTATGTGGGTGTCCGGTCCTAGGCTTGTCACTACTTCGCCGGGATAGGCCAGGCACTTACCAGCACATGGGGTCGGTTGTGCTGATACTACACTTCTGTGTGTTTTTGTACAGGTCCAGGTTACGATCAGGAGCAACAGCAGTAAATTGATTGTGTGGGAGTTGATCACATTTGAGACCGAGGTAGCTCGCAGACGTCCGCAGGCCCGGCGTCTCTCTCTCTATTTATGTTACTAGCTGTAGTCTTTTTGTTCCGAGACAAACAGAATTATGTTATATTTCTTTCAAACTCTTATGTGTAGTATTCACTAGTAGTTCGTGAGTTTGTGACTCCACGTCCTGGGTAGAGGATTTCAGTATGATTTTCATCTTGTAATTAGTTATTTCTATTTCGATAAAGTATTCCGCATTTATTTAATTAAAATTGTGTTAAAAACAGGATAGTATGAATACGGTGGCTTGCCTAGTTACCACGAGTAGGCGCCATCACGATCCCGATGTTGGGGGAAAATCCGGGTCGTGACACAATTATTATTTTATCTTTTCTTTCCCTCAATTCTTTTCCTAACTGGTCAGCATGATGGCCCGAGAAAAATAAATGAAACATATAATAATGATAGCCTTTTCATATTTAGGTCACATGTCCTAGACGGACCTAACTCCTGTGTTGAGTCCCCTAAGTCAGATATGATGCAAATAAATGTCCTATTTCTAGGTTCTAAAACATGGTTATTTGGTTCTAGACTGTGCACCCAAGTAGACAACTCGAGTCGAGGAGGGGGCTACGTACCTGGGACCTGCGAGATCGTCCGACTTAGTAACTTGTTTGGCCTCTTTTCTTATTTGGGTATGACACTAACAGAATGGGGAGTCACAACCAGTAAGCACATCCCTGGAGGTAAGAAGAGAATGGTTTTCAGCATAATTTATACACAGTTCACGTAATATCAAAGCGGTAAACATTTAACACATTAATCAAGAACATATAGAAAGATCAGATATAAACAAATACATCAATTTAACTGAGCTCGAATTCTTAAAACCTGAACTGAAGCTTTGGGTTTCTTATCCCAGCAGAGTCGCTAGAGCTGTCACACCTCCTTTTTACGAGCCATTTACTACACCCCGGGAAGGGATATAATAAAAGGAAGGAGTTTTTTCAATTTAAGGACAGTCGGAATGGGATTTATTTATTTAATTTCAAAGTCATCACCTAGGAGATTAATGGTGTCCTAAGTCACCGGATGAATCCCAAACAGAGCAAAGTTTGACTCTATTACAGTCTAGGAACTAGAAATTAAGATAAGGAATTATGTTAATCTGGGAGAAGGTGTTAGGCACTCCCGAATTACGTGGTTCTAGCACGGTCGCTCAACTGTTGTATTTATTTTTATCTGATTATATATGTTCCATTTTTGTGTGCATTTTTAGTATTATGCTTTATTATTCAAAAATTTACAACGTCGTATATTTTTACCATGCCGTACGAATATGCCTGTGGCTTTTAACATATTTGGACTTCGTTGAGACTTGGAGTTTGATCACATAAATGTGCATCCATATTAATAAGGTAATATTATTATAAATCGTACCTAGAGTATCTACGTCTTGTTAACTTTGGTAAAGTCCGTGAAGTTTGCTAAACGGCCCTTCCAAATCTACGGTTTTTTATAATAATTATTTGAGGGCCCCGCAATTGTGTTTTTAATGTGGCGAGGATCATCTCAGTTTTCATTAAGGTCATGTCTAAAGTACTATATTTTCTATATGTTTTGTCTCTAATCATGAAAGAAATATCCTAAACTGTTTATCCATTACCTAATAATTATTACAATTGGAGACAATAGCTCATATAAGACCAGGCTTTCAGTCATTTCTAGGCTTTATCACAACCCATATACAAACATTCTGGCCAAACGGATCATGATTGGTTAAGTCAATTTTGGCCCAAATCCTGAAACACGTATTGATACATCCAGGCCCAAGGGCTATTGAAACATATCTATTGATTTCAAGTCTGTTGTTAAGAAATTTATTTCAGAATTAACGCAGAGCATAAGGTTGTTCTTCTATTTTTGTTAATGACTGACTTTTTTAAAAAAACATATAACATATACAATCAACTATCAGAAAAAGTTCATTTATCTCTTAATTTTAATACTTGTTAATTTTTATCAATTACTAATTCAACTTAAAACTAACATTATAACACAAGTCTTGTATACTACGTTTTCAACTCACAAAGGTTCAGATACTTTATTGATAACCATAAACTAAATGTTTTAACTACTGATTTATCAGCTTATTAAAAGCTAGATTATAGAAAAATGAGAATTTAAAATAACGGTTTACTGTATAAGGATTTATAACAACTAACACATTACAGAATTAACGAATGAAAAACATTTATTATATCAATCTATATTGCTTATTAAATGTTGAGCATGCATTTATAAGAACAATTTCTAACTACTAAACTAACTTCTGTGTTTTGATAAAAAATCACTATATTATCAACCTAATATGAAAAAATTGCAACATAAAACTATTATTATACTATCCTATTATCTCGATTAGCAACCTAGAACTATTTCTAAAAAAACTAAACTAAAGAATATAAATAGATTTAATAGTCTAGTCCTTGTAATTACATTTCCAAAACTAATACTAATGAATACACATAGTTAATTTGATATAGAAATAACAAAATATGGAATTATCGTTTAAACATTTCTGCAGTATCAGAGTTAGAGCTTTAATCTATAGAAATAGTACCTAGAATGGAAAGGAAACCAATGAGATCTAGGCAAAGATAAAGGAATCAGCAATCAACAACAGCTCACAAAGTGATCAGAACAGTCCAACAACCATATTCAAACCAAATGAAGGTAAACCCGTAGAAAACCCAACAAAAAATAAAACCAGATCACGAGCAACCACTTCACTCAAAAACAGCCTCAATTCAACAGTAATTCAATCGAAAAGTCAAACAGAAGAAGCACAGACTTGAAATTACTTACAAGATCATCTAAACAATGACATTCGAATTGCAATTGCTAAAAAAGAAGGGAAAATGTTTAGTGTTTCAAATTATTGGTAAGGCTTCTAATTTCCAAACTTCAAAAACTTGTTTAATGAAGGCTAATGTAGTATATTTATAGATTTGAAAAGGAAGGGAATTCAAATGCTGAAATTGTCCCTTAGTCCCTTATTTATTGTATTTAAACCCCTATTCTTTTTATTTAATTATCTCTTTTCCTCTTGTATTTATGTCGTATTACCCTTTTCCCCAATCTAGAAGGTTCCTACCCTTAGCTTTTACCCTTCTAACCCTACCTCTTTAGGATTATTACGCATTACCCTTTTATCTTGCCTAGAATACCCTTCATCTCTTAAGTATTTACCAATAAACCAAATTAGATTCCCGAATCTATTCCTAACCCCTTACGATTATTACAATGAACCTACTGCCATTCCCCAAATTAACCCTGTCTTCTTGTCTTATCCCCCATATTATCTATTAACCCTAATTAATTAGATGCCCAAAATTACTTCTAAAATCATGGTCGAAAAACTTAATTAATTAACAAAATTAATCAAATAGTTGTCAATTTAACAGATATAACAAATCAGAACCACGTAATCAGTTAACGAGATTCAGAAAATCACTCAAACAAATAAAGAATCCAATTAACATAAGACCTTAGCTACAAATAAGGGTTTTTAACAATCAAACCCTAAAATCTAAATGTAGGAGTATGAATAGCAATCAAAGCCTAAGATTATGTCATTTTTATCATGAAATAATCACAAAAAAAAGAAAAATCGTTAACATGCAAACAAAAGCAGAAGTAGAACAAAAGAAAGAGAATCAAACACTTAGTTTTTTTTTCTTTTCTTCTTTATTTTCTTTTCTCTCTTTCTTTCTTCTGTTCTTTTCTTTTCTTCATTTTTCTTGATTTTCCAGGCTTTTGAAGCTCTGGATATCATTTTCTTGGGACCTTTAAATTTAGGCAGACCTTTGAGTCTTCTTTTAGTGAAAAGACTCTTAGATTTAGGGCTGGGTGTCTTAGGGATGTCATGGGGTGGTTTTGAAGCAAAAGTGTTTGCCGGTGTGGGTTCCGACGACACACAAGTTAATATTTGATGCGTTCTGGGTTTATTCAAAGGAAAAGACTCAGAGGCGTGGAAAGAGGAGATAAAGGTGGTCCTAGGGTGTAATGGGTGGACTCTAAAACAAACCTCGCGTTCGCCGGAGTAGGGTTCCGGCGATACTTGGCTTAATATTCGAAGATTTCTGCTTGGTATTGAAGAAAACCAGTTATGAAGGGTGAAAGAGGAGGTTGAGACCTTCAAGGGATGTTAATGGTGGTTTCATCGGAGTTGTTTGTATGTCTTGCCGGTAGGGTTCCGGGGGGATCAGAGTAGGTTTGAGGGCGGTTGGGGGTAGACGATGAAAAAGGAAGATGAAATGATTTTAGGGTTTGGTATATTAGATATATTAAAAGGGGTTCATTAAACAAGAACCGTTGGGTGAAGGCTAATGAACGTATGAGATTTATTATTACCTACATGGCGCCATTTAGATTAGTAACGGTTCACTTCTATCTGTTAGATCAGATAAATGAACGGTCCAGATATGACAATTAAAGTGTCGTCATTTGATTTAGAAGATGACAAGTATTCCTGGCCATTTGATCGAGGATTTCAACGGCCCGGATTAATTATTTTAAAACTGTGTCATTTGATTTTGGTCGTAAATAGATGGGTGATGTATCTTTGGCCCTAGATCAAATGCAATGTATATTTTAATTTTTTGGGCCACTTATTATTGTCCCAATGTATTGTGTATATTTGTATTTTGTTTTTTCATTCATGAATTGGTCGAGGTTCGCAATTGCGAACCCATGTTCGCAAATGCGAACACAGAGACCTATAAAACACGAATTTCAGTTCATTTCTTCACTTTTTACAAAACAAAAACACCCATTTGCGATTCTTCACTGATTCCTTCTTCATCAAAACAATTGTAAGTCACTTTTTACTTAATTCTTTCAATTCCTAACATCATTAAACATGTTTTTCAATAGAAATCAAAGGTTTTCATGGTAGAATTTCTTGTTTTTGTTAGAACATAGGGTTTTTCATAAATTGGGAAATTGGACCTCGAATTGAGGTCCGATTTTGAAACAAATCATATACATGAACTCGTGAGGGGATGGGTAACCGGATTTTGGTCCGAACCCCGAGTTCCGACCATGTGGGCCCGGGGTCGAAATTCACTATTCCGGGTAGAATGTTGTAAAAGTTGTAATTGGTCTTAGGAATTAGTTTGTTGAGTAGTATTGATGATATTAGTATAGATACGATTGGATTGGAGCCAAATTTGAAAGAAAAAGACATTGCCACGGATTGAATTGTTCATAAACATTAGAGGTAAGTGTTTGTTCTATCCTAGCTTGAGGGAATAGGATTATGTGTTATGTGTTATGTGATCGAGTGCGGTGTATGGGCTGTGGTGACGAGCATCCATACACTGGCGTCTAGTATGACCGTGAGTCGTTGAAAATGCTTATTTTGAGATATATTTACAGATGAATTGTTGAACCTTTGTCAGGTTGTAGAATTGTTATTGTTCTCCCTTGTCGGGACTTGTTGTGAAGATAATTATTGATTGCCCTTATTGGGACAGTTTATGAATTACTGCTTCTTTCTTTGCCCTTAACTGTGATTGTTATTTGGGTGAGGAAGAGTGATAATGCACGAAGGGTGATGTCGTGCCTTGTTTTATTATTTATGAACGAAGGTTAATGCCGTGCCATGTTTTATTGATTAAGCACGAAGGATCATGTCGTGCCCTGTTATTGAACCATGTACGAAGGATCATGCCGTACTATGGATGTGAGGATGAGAGTAAAAGCACGAAGGGTGATGCCTTGTACTTTATTTGCTTATTTGGTGAGGATGAGAGTAAAAGCACAAAGGGTGATGCCGTGCAACCGCTTGCTATTCCTTGATTTGATATTACTTGTGTTTCCATTATACTTTGTTTTTCCTTGTGAATTTATTAACTGTTGTTAATTGTTGAATTCTTTGAGATATTCCTTATTGTGTTATTACCTGGTTATTTCTTGTTATTCCGTGGTATATATATATTGAATTGCACAGGTTTATGTGAGTGTCTGGTCCTAGGCTTGTCACTACTTCGCCGGGATAGGCCAGGCACTTACCAGCACATGGGGTCGGTTGTGCTGATACTACACTTCTGTGCATTTTTGCACAGGTCCAGGTTACGATCAGGAGCAACAGCAGTAATTTGATTGTGTGGGAGTTGATTACATTTGAGACCGAGGTAGCTTGCAGACGTCCGCAGGCCCGACGTCTCTCTCTTTATTTATGTTACTAGCTGTAGTCTTTTTGTTCCGAGACAAACAAAATTATGTTATATTTCTTTCAAACTCTTATGTGTAGTATTCAGTAGTAGTTCGTGAGTTGGTGACTCCACGTCTTGGGTAGAGGATTTCAGTATGATTTTCATCTTGTAATTAGTTATTTCTATTTCGATAAAGTATTCCGCATTTATTTAATTAAAATTGTGTTAAAAACAGGATAGTATGAATACAGCGGCTTGCCTAGCTACCACGAGTAGGCGCCATCACGATCCCGATGTTGGGGGAAAATCCGGGTCGTGACAAGTTTGTATCAGAGCTCTAGGTTACATAGGTCTCACCACTCACGAACAAGCTTAGTAGAGTTTGAGAGGTAGGTACGGAGACGTCCGTACTTGTCCTCCAGAGTCTATTGAGTTAGGAAAGAGTCTCTCATTTGTTCTTTCTTGTCGTGCGACTTGTTCCTCAATTACTGATTGAATTTCTATTCTGTCCTTTCGCAGATGGTGAGGACACGCGCTTCTTCGTCCACTGACCAGCAGCCCGAGCCCCAGGCAGCTCCCGTGAGGGGCAGGGGCCAAGGCCGTATCAGAGGCCGTGGTAGGGGTAGAGCTCAGCCCCAGGCAGCTACCCCAGAGGTGGAGCATCATATTGAAATTGACGAGGAGGTTCCAGTCCCAGCAGCTCCAGTGGGCCCAGCTTAGGTCCCAGGAGAGGCTTTATTTACCCCGGATCTCCGGGATGCTTTGGTCAGAATAGCGGGATTTATGGACAGCATTGCCGGAGCGGGTTTATTATCAGTTGCACCAGCCTCTTCTCAGGCTGGAGGAGGGGCCTAGACTCCTATTGCTCTTACTCCGGAGACAGTAGCTCCTCAGCCTCAGGCACCAGTGGTTCAGCCAGCTGTGGCCACTCAGTCAGGTACCACAGCTCATGCCAGTGATGGAGCGGCCATGACTTCCGATTCGTTATGGAGACTTGATCGGTTCTCCAAGTTATTTACCACTACATTCAGTGGAGCCACATCAGAGGATCCTCAGGACTTCTTATTCAGTTGCTATGAGATTCTCAAGACTATGGGGATCGTGGAGTCAAATGGAGTTGACTTCTGTACATTCAGACTAGCAGGATCCGCCAAGACTTGGTGGAGAGATTATTGCTTGACTCGACCAGCAGGGTCCCCAGCTTTATCATGGGACCAGTTTGCGGAACTATTTATGGAGAAGTTTCTCCCTACTACTCAGCGGGATGTACTTCGGAGGCAGTTTGAGTGCCTCCATCAGGGCACTATGACGGTCACACAGTATGAGACGAGATTTGTCGATTTGGCTCGTCATGCAGTGGTGATACTTCCCACATAGCGGGAGAGGGTCCGCAGGTTTATAGATGGGCTTAATCAGCCAATTAGACTCCAGATGGCTATGGGCGTGGGGAGTGACATATCATTTCAGGAGGCAGCAAATGCAGCACGCAGAGTTGAGATGGCTCTTGCTAGGGGAGGCGGTTATTCTTCAGATAAGAGGCCTCGTCATTCAGGCAGGTTTGGTGGTTCTTCCTCCGGTGGCAGAGAATCCTTTGATAGAGGCCAGTCTTCCAGGCCTTTTCATTCTGCCCTTCAGGCTTCACAGGGTGGACCAGGTGATCGTGGTTTTCGTGGGCATTATTTAGACCAGCCTCCTATTAATGCTCAGCCTCTTCAGAGTGTTCGTGGAGGCCATTCAGGTCATCAGGGCCAGCAGCCCTATCAGTCTAAGAGTTGCTACGGTTGTGGTGACCCAGGTCAATTTATCAGGTATTACCCTTTAGCAGCGGCCAACTCTCAGCAGCGAGGTCCTCGTCCTATGATTCAGGCCCCAGCTGACCCTCAGCCTGCCCAGCCAGCCAGAGGCGGGGGTAGAGATTATAGAGGTGGAGGTCGAGACCGTAGAGGTGGAGACCGTCCAGCCAGAGGTAGAGGTCAGCCAGTTGATGGTCGTCCTAGAGACGCAGCTCAGAGGGGAGGTGCAGATCCCCGATTCTATGCTTTACCAGCCAGGCCAGAGGCAGAGGCATCAGATGCCGTGATTACAGGTACTATTCTTGTGCGTGGCAGAGGTGCTTCAGCATTATTTGACCCTGGATCTACATATTCCTATGTGTCTTCCTACTTCGCACCGTATTTGGCCGTGCCCAGCTATGCTCTGGATATTCCAGTTTATGTGGCTACACCAGTGGGTGACTCCATTGTAGTCGATCGGGTGCATCGTTCGTGCGTAGTTATATTTGGGGGTCTTGAGACCCGTGTTGATCTGTTGCTCTTGGATATGGTAGATTTTGATGTCATATTGGGGATGGACTGGTTGTCCCCATACCATGCTATTCTTGATTGTCATGCTAAGACTGTCACCTTAGCCTTTCCGGAATCACCCCGATTAGAGTGGAAGGGAACCTCAAGCCACTCCGTTCGCACTGTTATTTCTTATGTTAAGGCTCGACGTATGGTCGAGAAGGGGTGTCTAGCTTATCCGGCTTATGTTCGTGATTCCAGCGCAGAAGTTCCTTCCATTGAGTCAGTCCCTATTGCACGGGAGTTTCCTGAGGTTTTTCCTTCAGACCTGCCGGGCATGCCACCCGACAGGGATATTGATTTCCGTATTGATCTGGCACCGGGCACTCAGCCCATCTCTATTCCCCCCTGTCGTATGGCCCCGCCGGAGCTAAAAGAGTTGAAAGATCGGTTGCAGGACCTTCTTGAGAAGGGCTTTATCAGGCCCAGTGTTTTCCCCTGGGGAGCACCTGTATTATTTGTAAAGAAGAAAGATGGCTCGATGCGGATGTGTATTAATTACTGGCAGTTAAACAAGGTGACTATCAAAAATAAGTATCCACTGCCGAGGATTGATGATTTGTTTGACCAGCTCCATGGACCGAGAGTATTCTCTAAGATAGA
>JASVEL010012035.1:0-36403 GCA_032618575.1 Nicotiana noctiflora | reverse complement strand
TTTTACAGGTCTCTGTGTTCGCATTTGCGAACCCCGACCAATTTCTGGAGTTTGAAAAATAAGCTAAGGCTAGGAAGTTCGCATTTGCGAACTTTTGTTCGCATTTACGAAGCCAAGGCAAATCTGAGGGCTTCGCATTTGCGAACATATGTTCGCATTTGCGAACCAGGCTGGCCTCCAGGGTCTTTCGCATTTGCGAACATTTGTTCACATTTGCGAACAAGGCTGGGCTGAGGGACCTTCGCATTTGCGAAGAATGCTTCGCATTTGCGAAGCATGCCTTTTCACATGAGGCCTCGCAATTGCGAGGTTTGGTTCGAATTTGCGAACCCAAACGGTCCTGGGCATCCTTCGCATTTGCGACCAAGGGTTCGCATTTGCGAACCCTGCCTTGACCTGCCACCTTCGCAATTGCGAGAAATACTTCGCAATTGCGAAGACAACAGCTGGGTGAAAAACCAGCAGTGCAAAAACTCAGAATTTCATCCAACAGCCTATCAAATCTTTACCCGAGCTCCCCGGGCTCCAAACCAAACATGTACACAACATCAAAAACACATTTTGAACTTGTTCGTGCGATCACATCGCCAATATCACATTGTTTTCATCAAATCAAGCCTCAAATTCATGATTTTCATACTTTTGGTTTTCAAAACTTTCAAACTTGGAATTCAAGGTCCAAAACATCTCAAACGACATTCGAACGTCACCAAACTTTACAGAAATCACATATATAATATTTAAGACTTGTACCGGGCGTCGGAACCAAAATACGAGCCCGATACCAAGGTCAATTAATTCATTTCCTTTAACAATTACATCAAAAACAATTTCATAGAAAAATTCATAACTTGGGCTCTCGGCCTCAGAATTCGACTCCGGACGCATTTCCAAGTCCCATATTTTCCTACGGACCTCTCGGGACCATCCAATCTCGGGTCCGAATCCGTTTACCAAAAATGTTGACCGAAGTCAACCATATCAATATTAATATCATTTTTATCCAAATTTCTCATAGAATTCATATTTTCTCTCACAAAATCTTTCCGGCTACATTCTCGGATTGTGCACGTAAATCGAGGCAACATGGAATGAGGTTTTCAAAGCCTCAGAAGCTCGAAATGATTAATAAAATAAGTGATGACCCTTTGGGTCGTCACAATCTCCACCTCTAAAACAATCGTTTGTCCTCGAACGGACAAAAGAAAGAAGTACCTGAGTCAGGAAACAAATGTGGGTAGCGGCTCCGCATATCAGACTCGGACTCCCAGGTCGATGACTTAGGAGGCTGACCTCTCCACTGAACACGCACAGAAGGATAACTCTTCGACTTCAACTGTCGAACCTGCCGGTCTAGAATGGCCACCGGCTCCTCCTCGTAAGATAGATCATTGTCCAATTGGACGGTACTGAAGTCTAACACATGTGTGGGATCGCCGTGGTATCTCCGAAGCATAGATACGTGAAAAACTGGATGCACGGCTGATAAGCTAGGCGGCAAAGCTAATCTGTAAGCCACCCCTCCCACTCTGTCTAGAATCTCAAATGGACCAATATACCTAGGGCTGAGTTAGCCCTTCTTTCCGAACCTCATCACGCCCTTCATAGGCGACACTCGGAGCAATACTCGTTCACTAACCATGAAATCTACATCTCGAACCTTACGATCCACATAAGTCTTCTACCTGGACTGAGCTGATCGCAACCTCTCCTGAATAGTCTTGACCTTATCCAAGGCCTCCTGAACTAAGTCTGTACCTAACAACCGAGCCTCTCCCGGTTCAAACCATCCAACCGGTGATCGACATCGCCTACCATACAACGCCTCATACGGAGCCATCCTAAATTCTAGGCTGGTAGCTGTTATTGTAGGCGAACTGCGCTAATGGCAGAAACTGGTCCCACGAGCCTCCGAAATCAATAACACAGGCTCGAAGCATGTCCTCAAGAATCTGAATAGTCCTCTAGGACTGGCCATCCGTCTGAGGATGAAATGTTGTACTCAACTGAACCTGGGTGCCTAACTCCTGCTGGACCGCTCTCCAGAACCGCGAGGTAAACTGCGTACCCCGATGAGAGATAATAGATACTGGCACTCCATGGAGACGAACAATCTCCCTAATGTAAACCTCCGCTAACCTCTCCGACGAGTAGGAGACAGATACTGGAATAAAGTGTGCTGACTTGGTCAGCCTATCAACAATGACCCAAATAGCATCAAATTTCCTCCGAGTCAAAGGAAGTCCAGTAACGAAGTCCATAGTGATCCGCTCCCATTTCCACTCGGGAATTTCAATCCTCCGGAATACACCACCAGGTCTCTGGTGCTCATATTTCACCTGCTGACAATTTTGACACCGAGCGACATACGCAACGATATCTTTCTTCATTCTGCGCCACCAATAGTGCTGACGTAAGTCCTGGTACATCTTCGCGGCGCCTGGGTGAATAGAATACCGCGAGCTGTGGGCCTCTGCTAAGATCAACTCTCGAATCCCTTCGACATTGGGCACACAAACTCGACCCTGCAATTTCAATACCCCATCATCATCTAGATTTACCTGTGTGGCACCTCCCCGCTGTACTGTATCTCTCAACTCACGCAAATGAGGATCATCAAATTGCCTCTCACGGATACGCTCTAATAAAGAAGAACGAGCGACCGTGCGGGCTAACACCCTGCTAGGCTCAGAAATGTCTAATCTCACGAACCGGTTGGCTAAGGCCTGGACATCTAGAGCTAATGGTCTCTGACTGACCGGAATGTATGCAAGACTACCCATGCTTGCATACTTTCTACTCAAAGCATCGGCCACCACATTGGCCTTACCTGGGTGATATAAGATAGTAACATCATAGTCTTTTAGCAACTATAACCATCTCCGCTGTCGTAGATTCAACTCCTTCTGCTTGAACAAGTACTGTAGACTTTTGTGATCAGTGTACACCTCACATGTCATACCATATAGATAATGCCTCCGGATCTTTAAGGCATGAACCACTGCTGCTAACTCAAGATCATGAACTGGATAATTCTTCTCATGTATTTTTAACTGCCTCGAAGCATAAGCGATAACCTTACCATCCTGCATCAATACCGCTCCAAGCCCTGTACGAGATGCGTCACAATAAACTGTATAAGGCCCTGCACTCGTAGGTAGTATCAACACTGGCGCGGTGGTCAAGGCTGTCTTGAGCTTCTGAAAGATCGCCTCACACTCCTCTGACCACTGGAACTGGACACCCTTCTGGGTCAACCTGGTCATCGGGGCTGCAATAGAAGAAAACCCCTCTACAAATCGACGGTAGTAACCTGCTAATCCCAAGAAACTCCGCATCTCAATCACTGAAGCTGGTCGAGGCCAATTCTGGACTGCCTCAATCTTCTTTGGGTCTACCTGAATACCTTCCACTGATACAATGTGACCCAGAAATGCTACCGAACTTAGCCAGAACTCACATTTAGAAAATTTGGCATATAGTTGGTTATCTTTCAGAGTCTGAAGAACCACTCTGAGGTGCTGCTCGTGCTCTTCCTGGCTGCGGGAGTATACCAGGATGTCATCTATAAAGACTATCACGAACGGATCTAAGTAAGGCCTGAATACCCGATTCATCAACTCCATGAATGCTGCTGGGGCATTGGTCAACCCGAAGGACATGACCAAGAACTCATAATGCCCATATCTAGAACGAAAGGCTGTCTTAGGAATGTCAGCCGCCCTGATCTTCAGCTGATGGTAGGCTGACCTCAAGTCTATCTTAGAAAATACCCTCGCTCCCTGGAGCTGGTCAAACAAATCATCAATCCTCGGCAGTGGATACTTATTCTTTATTGTCACTTTGTTTAATTGCCGGTAATCAATACACATCCGCATCGAGCCATCTTTCTTCTTTACAAATAATACAGGTGCTCCCCAGGGGGAAACACTGGGCCTGATAAAGCCCTTCTCAAGAAGGTCCTGCAACTGATCTTTCAACTCTTTTAGCTCCGGCGGGGCCATACGATAGGGCTAAATAGTGATGGGCTGAGTGCCCGGTGCCAGATCAATACAGAAATCAATATCTCTGTCGGGTGGCATGCCCGGTAGGTCCGAAGGAAAAACCTCAGGAAACTCCCGTGCAATAGGGACTGACTCAATGGAAGGAACCTCTGCGCTGGAATCACGAACATAAGCCAGGATAAGCTAGACACCCCTTCTCGACCATACGTCGAGCCTTAACATAGGAAATAACAGTGCGAACGGAGTGGCTTGAGGTACCCTTCCACTCTAATCGGGGTGATTCTGGCAAGGCTAAGGTCACGGTCTTAGCATGGCAATCAAGAATAGCATGGTATGGGGACAACCAGTCCATCCCCAATATGACATCAAAATCTACCATATCCAAAAGCAACAGATCAACACGGGTGTCAAGACCCCCAAATAAAACTACGCACGAACGATGCACCCGATCGACTACAATGGAGTCACCCACTGGTGTAGTCACATAAACTGGAATATCCAGAGCATAGCTGGGCATGGCCAAATACGGTGCGAAGTAGGAAGACACATAGGAATATGTAGATCCAGGGTCAAATAATACTGAAGCACCTCTGCCACACACAAGAATAGTACCTGTAATCACGGCATCCGATGCCTCTGCCTCTGGCCTGGCTGGTAAAGCATAGAATCGGGGATCTGCACCTCCCCTCTGAGCTGCGTCTCTAGGACGACCATCAACTGGCTGACCTCTACCTCTGGCTGGACGGTCTCCAACTCTACGGTCTCGACCTCCACCTCTATAATCTCTACCCCCGCCTCGGCTGGCTGGGCAGGCTGAGGGTCAGCTGGGGCCTGAATCATAGGACGAGGACCTCGCTGCTGAGAGTTGCCCGCTGCTAGAGGGCAATACCTGATAAAATGACCTGGGTCACCACAATCGTAGCAACTCTTAGACTGATAGGGCTGCTGGCCCTGACGAACTGAATGGCCTCCACGAACACTCTGAAGAGGCTGAGCATTAATAGGAGGCTGGTCTGAATAATGCCCACGAAAACCGCGATCACCTGGTCCACCCCGTGAAGCCTGAAGGGCGGAATGAAAAGGCCTGGAGGACTGGCCTCTATCAAAGGATTCTCTGCCACCAGAGGAAAAACCACCAAACCTGCCTGAATGACGAGGCCTCTTATCCGAAGAATAACCGCCTCCCCTAGCAAGAGCCATCTCAACTCTGGGTGCTGCATTTGCTGCCTCCTGAAATGATATATCACTCCCCACGCCCATAGCCATCTGGAGTCTAATTGGCTGATTAAGCCCATCTATAAACCTGCGGACCCTCTCCCGCTCTGTGGAAAGTATCACTACTGCATAACGAGCCAAATCGACAAACCTCGTCTCGTATTGTGTGACCGTCATAGTGCCCTGATGGAGGCACTCAAACTGCCTCCGAAGTACATCCCGCTGAGTAGCAGGGAGAAACTTCTCCATAAATAGTTCCGCAAACTGGTCCCATGATAAAGCTGGGGACCCTGCTGGTCGAGTCAAGCAATAATCTCTCCACCAAGTCTTGGCGGATCCTGCAAGTCTGAATGTACAAAAGTCAACTCCATTTGACTCCACGATCCCCATAGTCTTGAGAATCTCATGGCAACTGAATAAGAAGTCCTGAGAGGATCCTCTGATGTGGCTCCACTGAATGTAGTGGTAAATAGCTTGGAGAACCGATCAAGTCTCCATGACGAATCAGAAGTCATGGCCGCTCCATCACCTGCATGAGCTGTGGTACCTGACTGAGTGGCCACAGCTGGCTGAACCACTGGTGCTTGAGGCTGAGGAGCTACTGGCTCCGGAGTACGAGCAATAGGAGTCCGGGCCCCTCCTCCAGCCTGAGAAGCGGCTGGTGCAACTGATAATAAACCCGCTCTGGCAATGCTGTCCATAAATCCCGCTATTCCGACCAAAGCATCCCGGAGATCCGGGGTAAATAAAGCCTCTCCTGGGACCTGAGCTGGGCCCACTGGAGCTGCTGGGACTGGAGCCTCCTCGTCAATCTCAATATGAGGCTCCACCTCTGGGGTAGCTGCCTGGGGCTGAGCTCTACCCCTACCACGGCCTCTGATACGACCTTGGCCCCTGCCCCTCACGGGAGCTGCCTGGGGCTCGGGCTGCTGGTCAGCGGACGAAGAAGCGCGTGTCCTCACCATCTGCGAAAGGACAAAATAGAAATTCAATCAGTAATTGAGGAACAAGTCGCACGACAAGAAAGAACAAATGAGAGACTCTTTCCTAACTCAATAGACTTTGGAGGACAAGTACGGACGTCTCCGTACCTACCTCTCAAACTCTACTAAGCTTGTTCGTGAGTGGTGAGACCTATGTAACCTAGAGCTCCGATACCAACTTGTCACGACCCGGATTTTCCCCAACATCGGGATCGTGATGGCGCCTACTCGTGGTAGCTAGGCAAGCCACTGTATTCATACTATCCTGTTTTTAACACAATTTTAATTAAATAAATACGGAATACTTTATCGAAATAGAAATAACTAATTACAAGATGAAAATCATACTGAAATCCTCTACCCAAGACGTGGAGTCACCAACTCACGAACTACTACTCGAATACTACACATAAGAGTTTGAAAGAAATATAACATAATTCTGTTTGTCTCGGAACAAAAAGACTACAGCTAGTAACATAAATAGAGAGAGAGACGCCGGGCCTGCGGACGTCTGCGAGCTACCTCGGTCTCAAATATGATCAACTCCCACGCAAAAGATTTACTGCTGCTGCTCCTGATCGTAACCTGGACTTGTGCAAAAATGCACAGAAGTGTAGTATCAGCACAACCGACCCCATGTGCTGGTAAGTACCCTGGCCTATCCCGGAGAAGTAGTGACAAGCCTAGGACCAGACACCCACATAAACCTGTGCAATTCAATATATATTTATACCACAGAATAACAAGAAATAACCAGGTAATAACACAATAAGGAATATCTCAAAGAATTCAACAATTAACAACCGTTAATAAATTCACAAGGAAAAACAAAGTATAATGGAAACACAAGTAATATCAAATCAAGGAATAGCAAGCAGTTGCACGGCATTACCCTTCGTGCTTTTACTCTCATCCTCACCAAATAAGGAAATAAAGTACAAGGCATCACCCTTCGTGCTTTTACTCTCATCCTCACATCCATAGTACGGCATGATCCTTCGTACATGGTTCAATAACAGGGCACGACATGATCCTTCGTGCTTAATCAATAAAACATGGCACGACATTAACCTTCATTCATAAATAATAAAACAAGGCACGGCATCACCCTTCGTGCATTATCACTCTTCCTCACCCAAATAACAATCACAGTTAAGGGCAAAGAAAGAAGCAGTAATTCATAAACTGTCCCAATAAGGGCAATCAATAATTATCTTCACAACAAGTCCCGACAAGGGAGAACAATAACAATTCTACAACCTGACAAAGGTTCAACAATTCATCTGTAAATATATCTCAAAATAAGCATTTTCAACGACTCACGGTCATACTAGACACCAGTGTATGGATGCTCTTCACCACAGCCCATACACCGCACCCGATCACATAACACATAACACATAATCCTATTCCCTCAAGCTAGGATAGAACAAACACTTACCTCTAATGTTTATGAACAATTCAATCCGTGGCAATGTCTTTTTTTTTCAAATTTGGCTCCAATCCAATCGTATCTATACTAATATCATCAATACTACTCAACAAACTAATTCCTAAGACCAATTACAACTTTTACAACATTCTACCCGGAATAGTGAATTTCGACCCGGGCCCACATGGTCGGAACTCGGGGTTCGGACCAAAATCCGGTTACCCATCCCCTCACGAGTTCATGTATATGATTTGTTTCAAAATCGGACCTCCATTCGAGGTCCAATTTCCCAATTTATGAAAAACCCTATGTTCTAACAAAAACAAGAAATTCTACCATGAAAACCTTTGATTTCTATTGAAAAACATGTTTAATGATGTTAGGAATTGAAAGAATTAAGTAAAAAGTGACTTACAATTGTTTTGATGAAGAAGGAATCCGTGAAGAATCACAAATGGGTGTTTTTGTTTTGTAAAAAGTGAAGAAATGAACTGAAATTCGTGTTTTATAGGTCTCTGTGTTCGCATTTGCGAACATGGGTTCGCAATTGTGAACCCCGACCAATTCATGAATGAAAAAACAAAATACAAATATACACAATACATTGGGACAATAATAAGTGGCCCAAAAAATTAAAATATACATTGCATTTGATCTAGGGCCAAAGATACATCACCCATCTATTTACGACCAAAATCAAATGACACAGTTTTAAAATAATTAATCCGGGCCGTTGAAATCCTTGATCAAATGGCCAGGAATACTTGTCATCTTCTAAATCAAATGACGACACTTTAATTGTCATATCTGGACCGTTCATTTATCTGATCTAACAGATAGAAGTGAACCGTTACTAATCTAAATGGCACCATGTAGGTAATAATAAATCTCATACGTTCATTAGCCTTCACCCAACGGTTCATGTTTAATGAACCCCTTTTAATATATCTAATATACCAAACCCTAAAATCATTTCATCTTCCTTTTTCATCGTCTACCCGCAACCGCCCTTAAACCTACTCTGATACCCCCGGAACCCTACCGGCAGGACATACAAACAACTCCGATGAAACCACCATTAACATCCCTTGAAGGTCTCAACCTCCTCTCTCACCCTTCATAACTGGTTTTCTTCAATACCAAGCAGAAATCTTCGAATATTAAGCCAAGTATCGCCGGAACCCTACTCCGGCGAACGCGAGGTTTGTTTTAGAGTCCACCCATTACACCCTAGGACCACCTTTATCTCCTCTTTCCACGCCTCTGAGTCTTTTCCTTTGAATAAACCCAGAACGCATCAAATATTAACTTGTGCGTCGTCTGAACCCACACCGGCAAACACTTTTGCTTCAAAACCACCCCATGACATCCCTAAGACACCCAGCCCTAAATCTAAGAGTCTTTTCACTAAAAGAAGACTCAAAGGTCTGCCTAAATTTAAAGGTCCCAAGAAAATGATATCCAGAGCTTCAAAAGCCTGGAAAATCAAGAAAAATGAAGAAAAGAAAAGAACAGAAGAAAGAAAGAGAGAAAAGAAAATAAAGAAGAAAAGAAAAAAAAACTAAGTGTTTGATTCTCTTTCTTTTGTTCTACTTCTGCTTTTGTTTGCATGTTAATGATTTTTCTTTTTTTTGTGATTATTTCATGATAAAAATGACATAATCTTAGGCTTTGATTGCTATTCATACTGCTACATTTAGATTTTAGGGTTTGATTGTTAAAAAACCTTATTAGTAGCTAAGGTCTTATGTTAATTGGATTCTTTATTTGTTTGAGTGATTTTCTGAATCTCGTTAACTGATTACGTGGTTCTGATTTGTTATATCTGTTAAATTGACAACTATTTGATTAATTTTGTTAATTAATTAAGTTTTTCGACCATGATTTTAGAAGTAATTTTGGGCATCTAATTAATTAGGGTTAATAGATAATATGGGGGATAAGACAAGAAGACAGGGTTAATTTGGGGAATGGCAGTAGGTTCATTGTAATAATCGTAAGGGGTTAGGAATAGATTCGGGAATCTAATTTGGTTTATTGGTAAATACTTAAGAGATGAAGGGTATTCTAGGCAAGATAAAAGGGTAATGCGTAATAATCCTAAAGAGGTAGGGTTAGAAGGGTAAAAGCTAAGGGTAGGAACCTTCTAGATTGGGGAAAAGGGTAATACGACATAAATACAAGAGGAAAAGAGATAATTAAATAAAAAGAATAGGGGTTTAAATACAATAAATAAGGGACTAAGGGACAATTTCAGCATTTGAATTCCCTTCCTTTTCAAATCTATAAATATACTACATTAGCCTTCATTAAACAAGTTTTTGAAGTTTGGAAATTAGAAGCCTTACCAATAATTTGAAACACTAAACATTTTCCCTTCTTTTTTAGCAATTGCAATTCGAATGTCATTGTTTAGCTGATCTTGTAAGTAATTTCAAGTCTGTGCTTCTTCTGTTTGACTTTTCGATTGAATTACTGTTGAATTGAGGTTGTTTTTGAGTGAAGTGGTTGCTCGTGATCTGGTTTTATTTTCTGTTGGGTTTTCTACGGGTTTACCTTCATTTGGTTTGAATATGGTTGTTGGACTGTTCTGATCACTTTGTGAGCTGTTGTTGATTGCTGATTCCTTTATCTTTGCCTAGATCTCATTGGTTTCCTTTCCATTCTAGGTACTATTTCTATAGATTAAAGCTCTAACTCTGATACTGCAGAAATGTTTAAACGATAATTCCATATTTTGTTATTTCTATATCAAATTAACTATGTGTATTCATTAGTATTAGTTTTGGAAATGTAATTACAAGGACTAGACTGTTAAATCTATTTATATTCTTTAGTTTAGTTTTTTTAGAAATAGTTCTAGGTTGCTAATCGAGATAATAGGATAGTATAATAATAGTTTTATGTTGCAATTTTTTCATTTTAGGTTGATAATATAGTGATTTTTTATCAAAACACAGAAGTTAGTTTAGTAGTTAGAAATTGTTCTTATAAATGCATGCTCAACATTTAATAAGCAATATAGATTGATATAATAAATGTTTTTCATTCGTTAATTCTGTAATGTGTTAGTTGTTATAAATCCTTATACAGTAAACCGTTATTTTAAATTCTCATTTTTCTATAATCTAGCTTTTAATAAGCTGATAAATCAGTAGTTAAAACATTTAGTTTATGGTTATCAATAAAGTATCTGAACCTTTGTGAGTTGAAAACGTAGTATACAAGACTAGTGTTATAATGTTAGTTTTAAGTTGAATTAGTAATTGATAAAAATTAACAAGTATTAAAATTAAGAGATAAATGAACTTTTTCTGATAGTTGATTGTATATGTTATCTGTTTTTTTAAAAAAGTCAGTCATTAACAAAAATAGAAGAACAACCTTATGCTCTGCGTTAATTCTGAAATAAATTTCTTAACAACAGACTTGAAATCAATAGATATGTTTCAATAGCCCTTGGGCCTGGATGTATCAATACGTGTTTCAGGATTTGGGCCAAAATTGACTTAACCAATCATGATCCGTTTGGCCAGAATGTTTGTATATGGGTTGTGATAAAGCCTAGAAATGACTGAAAGCCTGGTCTTATATGAGCTATTGTCTCCAATTGTAATAATTATTAGGTAATGGATAAACAGTTTAGGATATTTCTTTCATGATTAGAGACAAAACATATAGAAAATATAGTACTTTAGACATGACCTTAATGAAAACTGAGATGATCCTCGCCACATTAAAAACACAATTGCGGGGCCCTCAAATAATTATTATAAAAAACGGTAGATTTGGAAGGGCCGTTTAGCAAACTTCACGGACTTTACCAAAGTTAACAAGACGTAGATACTCTAGGTACGATTTATAATAATATTACCTTATTAATATGGATGCACATTTATGTGATCAAACTCCAAGTCTCAACGAAGTCCAAATATGTTAAAAGCCACAGGCATATTCGTACGGCATGGTAAAAATATACGACGTTGTAAATTTTTGAATAATAAAGCATAATACTAAAAATGCACACAAAAATGGAACATATATAATCAGATAAAAATAAATACAACAGTTGAGCGACCGTGCTAGAACCACGTAATTCGGGAGTGCCTAACACCTTCTCCCAGATTAACATAATTCCTTATCTTAATTTCTAGTTCCTAGACTGTAATAGAGTCAAACTTTGCTCTGTTTGGGATTCATCCGGTGACTTGGGACACCATTAATCTCCTAGGTGATGACTTTGAAATTAAATAAATAAATCCCGTTCCGACTGTCCTTAAATTGAAAAAACTCCTTCCTTTTATTATATCCCTTCCCGGGGTGTAGTAAATGGCTCGTAAAAAGGAGGTGTGACAGCTCTAGCGACTCTGCTGGGATAAGAAACCCAAAGCTTCAGTTCAGGTTTTAAGAATTCGAGCTCAGTTAAATTGATGTATTTGTTTATATCTGATCTTTCTATATGTTCTTGATTAATGTGTTAAATGTTTACCGCTTTGATATTACGTGAACTGTGTATAAATTATGCTGAAAACCATTCTCTTCTTACCTCCAGGGATGTGCTTACTGGTTGTGACTCCCCATTCTGTTAGTGTCATACCCAAATAAGAAAAGAGGCCAAACAAGTTACTAAGTCGGACGATCTCGCAGGTCCCAGGTACGTAGCCCCCTCCTCGACTCGAGTTGTCTACTTGGGTGCACAGTCTAGAACCAAATAACCATGTTTTAGAACCTAGAAATAGGACATTTATTTGCATCATATCTGACTTAGGGGACTCAACACAGGAGTTAGGTCCATCTAGGACATGTGACCTAAATATGAAAAGGCTATCATTATTATATGTTTCATTTATTTTTCTCGGGCCATCATGCTGACCGGTTAGGAAAAGAATTGAGGGAAAGAAAAGATAAAATAATAATAGTGTCACGACCCGGATTTTCCCCCAACATCGGGATCGTGATGGCGCCTACTCGTGGTAGCTAGGCAAGCCACTGTATTCATACTATCCTAGTTTTAACACAATTTTAATTAAATAAATGCGGAATACTTTATCGAAATAGAAATAACTAATTACAAGATGAAAATCATACTGAAATCCTCTACCAAAGACGTGGAGTCACCAACTCACGAACTACTACTGAATACTACACATAAGAGTTTGAAAGAAATATAACATAATTCTGTTTGTCTCGGAACAAAAAGACTACAGCTAGTAACATAAATAGAGAGAGACGTCGGGCCTGCGGACGTCTGCGAGCTACCTCGGTCTCAAATGTGATCAACTCCCACACAATCAATTTACTGCTGCTGCTCCTGATCGTAACCTGGACCTGTGCAAAAACGCACGAAGTGTAGTATCAGCACAACCGACCCCATGTGCTGGTAAGTGCCTGGCCTATCCCGGCGAAGTAGTGACAAGCCTAGGACCGGACACCCACATAAACCTGTGCAATTCAATATATATGTATACCACAGAATAACAAGAAATAACCAGGTAATAACACAATAAGGAATATCTCAAAGAATTCAACAATTAACAACAGTTAATAAATTCACAAGGAAAAACAAAGTATAATGGAAACACAAGTAATATCAAGTCAAGGAATAGCAAGCAGTTGCACGGCATCACCCTTCGTGCTTTTACTCTCATCCTCACCAAATAAGCAAATAAAGTACAAGGCATCACCCTTCGTGCTTTTACTCTCATCCTCACATCCATAGTACGGCATGATCCTTCGTACATGGTTCAATAACAGAGCACGGCATGATCCTTCGTGCTTAATCAATAAAACATGGCACGACATTAACCTTCATTCATAAATAATAAAACAAGGCACGGCATCACCCTTCGTGCATTATCACTCTTCCTCACCCAAATAACAATCACAGTTAAGGGCAAAGAAAGAAGCAGTAATTCATAAACTGTCCCAATAAGGGCAATCAATAATTATCTTCACAACAAGTCCCGACAAGGGAGAACAATAACAATTCTACAACCTGACAAAGGTTCAACAATTCATCTGTAAATATATCTCAAAATAAGCATTTTCAACGACTCACGGTCATACTAGACGCCAGTGTATGGATGCTCTTCACCACAGCCCATACACCGCACCCGATCACATAACACATAACACATAATCCTATTCCCTCAAGCTAGGATAGAACAAACACTTACCTCTAATGTTTATGAACAATTCAATCCGTGGCAATGTCTTTTTTTTTCAAATTTGGCTCCAATCCAATCGTATCTATACTAATATCATCAATACTACTCAACAAACTAATTCCTAAGACCAATTACAACTTTTACAACATTCTACCCGGAATAGTGAATTTCGACCCCGGGCCCACATGGTCGGAACTCGGGGTTCGGACCAAAATCCGATTACCCATCCCCTCACGAGTTCATGTATATGATTTGTTTCAAAATCGGACCTCAATTCGAGGTCCAATTTCCCAATTTATGAAAAACCCTATGTTCTAACAAAAACAAGAAATTCTACCATGAAAACCTTTGATTTCTATTGAAAAACATGTTTAATGATGTTAGGAATTGAAAGAATTAAGTAAAAAGTGACTTACAATTGTTTTGATGAAGAAGGAATCCGTGAAGAATCACAAATGGGTGTTTTTGTTTTGTAAAAAGTGAAGAAATGAACTGAAATTCGTGTTTTACAGGTCTCTGTGTTCGCATTTGCGAACATGGGTTCGCAATTGCGAACCCCGACCAATTTCTGGAGTTTGAAAAATAAGCTAAGGCTGGGAAGTTCGCATTTGCGAACTTTTGTTCGCATTTGCGAAGCCAAGGCAAATCTGGGGGCTTCGCATTTGCGAACATATGTTCGCATTTGCGAACCAGGCTGGCCTCCGGGGACTTTCGCATTTGCGAACATTTGTTCGCATTTGCGGACAAGGCTGGGCTGAGGGACCTTCGCATTTGCGAAGAATGCTTCGCATTTGCGAAGCATGCCTTTTCACTGGAGGCCTCGCAATTGCGAGGTTTGGTACGCATTTGCGAACCCAAACGGTCCTGGGCATCCTTCGCATTTGCGACAAAGGGTTCGCATTTGCGAACCCTGCCTTGACCTGCCACCTTCGCAATTGCGAGAAATACTTCGCAATTGCGAAGACAACAGCTGGGTGAAAAACCAGCAGTGGAAAAACTCAGAATTTCATCCAACGGCCTATCAAATCTTTACCCGAGCTCCCCGGGCTCCAAACCAAACATGTACACAACATCAAAAACACATTATGAACTTGTTCGTGCGATCACATAGCCAATATCACATCGTTTTCATCAAATCAAGCCTCAAATTCATGATTTTCATACTTTTGGTTTTCAAAACTTTCAAACTTGGAACTCAAGGTCCAAAACATCTCAAACGACATCCGAACGTCACCAAACTATACAGAAATCACATATATAATATTTAAGACTTTTACCGGGTATCGGAACCAAAATACGAGCCCGATACCAAGGTCAATTAATTCATTTCCTTTAATAATTACATCAAAAACAATTTCATAGAAAAATTCAAAACTTGGGCTCTCGGCCTCGAATTCGACTCCGGACACATGTCCAAGTCCCATATTTTCCTACGGACCTCTCGGGACCATCCAATCTCGAGTCCGGATCCGTTTACCAAAAATGTTGACCAAAGTCAACCATATCAATATTAATATCATTTTTATCCAAATTTCTCATAGAATTCATATTTTCCATCACAAAATCTTTCCGGCTACATGCTCGGATTGTGCGCATAAATCGAGGCAACATGGAATGAGGTTTTCAAAGCCTCAGAAGCTCGAAATGATTAATAAAATAAGTGATGACCCTTTGGGTCGTCACAAATTGGTGGATTTTAGAAGAAACCTCTATTTAAATACTGTCGAAACTGTGTCAAAATTTTAAGAAAGATTGTCGATTCCTTTTGGATTGTAATTAGAAATCAAAAATAGCTGGAATAATTCAATTTTTGCCAAAAATTAAAGAAAATAGTTTGTCTAAAAAATAATTTGACCGAACTATGCCGGTTTGATTTTCGTCTTTCGGGGCGTCATACTTAGGCAACCCTTACGAGTCCATCCACACTTTCGTGAAAACAGACAAAAAATATCTAATTTTGCATTTTTGTCATAAATCAAGTGATGCCATTTTGTCAAAATAGCCGAATGCCCCAAAAGGGCACCGAAAGGCTGTTTGTGCAAAAATGGAGACTTTTGAGTCATTTCCCCAAAATAGTAAGCACATCCTTAAAATCTCCAATTTAAGTGTTGAAGGGCCGTATATGCAAAATTGGGGCTTTATTTTGAAGATACAATTGTGAAAATATATTATCTTTTTAGGGTCATAATAAGTGATTAAATCACCTTAATAAATGTGCAGGATGAACATAATTCAAAATGAACCTTTTTAAATTATGAATAAAATCCCTTTGGAGTTACGTCTATGGTGGAGTGATCTGGGTGAAGACGGACAAGACGAAGTCAAGAAATATTTGAAGGGTCTTACCGGATTGCTCGACATTATACCCCAAAGTGATATCATTAGAGCCTTGGTTACTTGTTCGGATCCGGCACACAAAGTGTTTCATTTTTTGGACTTTGAGCTTACTTTGACATCAGAGGAAATTGCTAGTTATATTGGGAAAGATGAGGTTCCCCTGAAAGACAAATACCCGGTTGCTCCAAGATCCGTTATCGCTCACAGATTCCTGGATTCCTTGAAAATAGCCCAAAGTGTTCATAATGAAGATTTGGCCAATGGTTTTTGCAGTATGAATATCATATATCATAGATATGGTCATATCGGAGGCTTTAACAACCTGGCGAACAAACTCTGCAGCAAAGCAAACCATGCGAAATGGGAGGAGCATATACGTTTTTCTTTCATGATAGCCTTTTTGGGTTTGATAGTGTTCCCAAGGAAAGACGGGAATATTGATATAAGTGTAGCCGGAATTTTCAGTACTCTCTTCATGCAAGAAATAGTACCTTGGCACCTATGATAGTAGCTGATGTTCTTCGTGCCCATACAGCTTGTAAAGCTGGAGTAGATTTCTTCAATGGATGCCATTTGTTATTACAAATGTGGATGATCGAGCACTTGTGCCATCGTCCTCAATTTCTGAGTTACGAGTCTTCAGAAAGAACATGCATAGAAGAATTCTACGCAAGGATAAAAGGGGTCAAGTTGCCGGAAGGATTTAAGGTTTGGACAACATACTCTAGATATCTTACTTCTAGCCAAATAGAATGGACATTTGGATGGCTACCTGTCAACGAAATCATATACATCCCGGCAGAAGGATCGCATTTTCTCTTAATGGGGCATAAAAGTATTCAACCCTATGCTCCATATCAAGTTTTACGGCAACTCGGAAGATATCAAATAATGCCAAAAGATGGAGACCTCAACACCCAAGTAATTTAGATTAGTCCTGACGGTCAATTTCCTGAAGCAAAAGTCCGTCAAATTTGGATTGAATGCCGATGTTTGAAATCAGTCACTTATGTAAGGGATCGGGCCAAAGGCGAAGTATCACCTGGCTATTCCATTTGGTATAGGAGAGATTTTGAGCATGAAAGGCCAGCTAAAAGACCTCACATCCAAGAATTTGCTGAGTTGTCAAGAGAGTAGTGGGATTGGTTGGCTAAAGAAAATGAATACCGAGCAAATATCAGCATGCTAGAGAAACAAGTTCAAGACCTCAAGTTCGAAAATAGTGTGCAAGTAGCTGCTGACGAGGGCGAAAAGAAGCAATTGGTTAAAGCAAATGAGGCCCTACGAGCTCAAATTTAGAAAATGAGGATAGCAACTGAAACCCCTATCCGAAATGCCCGAGATGAATAGTTGATCGATAATTTGCAACGAAAAGTGAGCGATTATAGTTTTGACTTTGTCAATGTAGAAAAGGCATTGAATAGGGTTCGGAAATAGTTGGCTAGGAATGCAAAGGAAAGGGCCCGCATGATTCAACAACTGAAGGAAGAACATAATGTCGAAGTTGCCCAATTGAGGAAAAAGATTATCACTGCTGAGGTCAAGATTAGCAAACAAGTGAAAGCGTTTAGTATGGAAAAAGAACATTGCTATACGGCCTTAGCACAATTAGAAATGGATATGCAACAACTTCAAGAGAAAAGCCAACGGACCTTGGAAGCTCGTGCTGAACAAATAGGGAGGTTACTTCAGGAAAAGGGGATGATTAGAGAAAGAATCCTTAACATTGCTCATTATATCACTTGGAAGTGCTAGCTATGTGAAGATATTACTCATACCACATTTTCGCCTCGGCAATGTTATTCTTAAAGCAAATAATGGGTGATCTAGACCAACTCCAAAGGGGACTTGCATATAGGCCCACGGCGACACCGAACGATGTCCCGTGGGCACTAGGATCTTTGATGTATTCTTACGTTAAGCATTTGAGTATGTATTTTTCATTTCTTAAATTTCAATTCAACCCATTGTTTAGAGGATTGTATTTTGGTTATCACTTAGAGTTTATCTTTGTAATCGTTGTTGGTTATTAATAAATTCGAAAACTCCCAAAATTCTATATTTTTGTTCTTTGTTTTTCCTTTCCTTTAAAGCACATATGGGATTTGCAAATCTATAGGACCGACATTTTAATCATAAATCAAAAGAACGAAGAAAAAAGGGAGAGAGAGATGATGAAAAAAAGGGAGAGGAGAAAAGAAAAGTCGAAGCAAAAGAATTGGCAAAGCGAGAAAAAGGCAAAATGAATAAGAAAGCCGGGATGACGCATGTGGTCGAGTAAATTGTGTAAATATGTCGGTGCTCCCAATGTGTGATTATTTGATCAATAAAGTCCTAACCACTAATGAGTGTTCTTGTTGTTGAGTTTCGACAGGTGGTTTTATAGCTAGCTGGCATTCTGGCAACCCGTCATTACAACACTGGCTCCAAAGACATGACAAAAGCAATCACCCAAGCGATTGAGGCTACAATGGCGGACCCAGCTCGGGAAGATGAGGTGGTAGATGTGAGTGCTATGAAAGAAGAAATGTACAAACACAAGCAGTAGATGGCCGAAATATACCAGGCCTGGGCGAAGGGACAACCTTTACCCACATACCCAGCCAATCTTTCTTATATTCCTCCACCGGTCCAAACATAGGACCCACCCACCGTGAATTCATCACCTGATTATCCCACATACCCACCTAACTATGCAATTACCTCGCAAACACCACCACCTCCTCCACAACCAAAACAGATCCCACCACCACCTTATGTCACTCCCGTGTACGTGGCTCCTCCACCAGCCATATTACACAAATCATCCAGTGAACCATTATTCATACCCAAGATAATTATTATTATCCTCCGGAGCTTACCTTCCGACATCATATTCTTATACTCCTCTCATTATCATATCCGAGGAGAAAAAACCACCAAAAATCTTGAACAAGAAGAGATGATCCGACAAGTGAAGAGTCTTGAATGATCTTTCCGGAACATGCAGGGCCTTGGGGGTCAAGTGAGCATAGCTTATAAAGATTTATGTTTATTCCCAGAGGTGGAGCTACCAGCAGGTTTTAAGCTATGACGGTCATAGCGACCAAGTGGCATATTTGAGAGGCTTTTGCAGCAAAATGCGAGGCGTCGGCGGTAAAGATGAGTTGCTAATGGCTTATTTTAGTCAAAGCCTTAGCGGATCAGCCCTAGAGTGGTACACAAAGCAAGGCCACGCTAGATGGTTTACTTGGGATGATCTCGCCCAAGCATTTGCTAATAGTTTCCAATACAACATGTAGATTGTTCCCGATAGGATTTCATTGACAAAGATAGAGAAGAAGTCAGGAGAGAGCTTCCGAGAATACAGTTTCAGGTGGAGAGAGCAAGCTGCCAGAGTAGATCCACCCATGAAGGAAGGTGAAATGGTGGATTATTTCTTACAAGCTCTAGAGCCTACATATTACGGGCATTTAGTATCAGTTGTCGGGAAAATGATTACTGAAGTCGTCAAGATGGGGAGCATGGTCGATGAAGGTTTAAAATCTAACATGATTATGGGCTATTCAGCGATAAAAGCCATAACCCAGGAAATTCAAATAGGCACCGGAGGCGTCCTTGGGAAAAAGAAGAAAGAAGCGGTGGTCGTTGTAGAAGGAAGATCATAGTCCAGGAATCCTAATCCTTACTACCATCAAACTAGCCCACATCATCAGCCTTACCCTCCAGCACCATATGGCCCACCACAACACTACTATCTTTCCCCTTTTCTACAATTTTTAGTACATCATGCTCAAACGTACCCAAACCGCAAACATCATGGCATGCACCCGCACCTCACAACACATACCACACCCAGAATACATATCCACCACCCAAAACATACAACATATAAAAACCCTGGTAGAATAGGCTTCCGTCCTAATCCCGGTGTCAGGAATGATATGTTGCAAAAAAAGAAAGCATTTACTCCATTAAGAGAATCATACACCAGTCTGTTTCATAGACTGAGGAAGCTCGGAATCCTAAACCCCATTGAATCCAAAATCCCTAACCCACCACCAAGGAATCTGGACCATTCTTTTAGCTGTGTGTACTATTCAGGAGCTCTAGGACACGACACAGAGAAGTGTTGGCATCTAAAAATCGCCATTCAGGAGCTTATTGATTCAAGAAGAATTGAAGTACAAGCCCCCGAAGCTCCCAATATTACACAAAACCCCTTACCTATTCATCATGAAGCTCATATGATAGAGTTGATACAAAGGGGAGATTGTAAGAAGCATTCTCAAACTGTACTGATAATTAACGCAAGCAAAAGTAAGGAAAAGGAAAAACAATAGGTGAGAAAGCGGTGATTACAGTCAAGCAAATGATGAATGAGCTAGTGGTGGTAACATAACCTGAGCCAGTGAAGGTGCTAGTTCCAGCAGCAAGTGCAAAACCTGTGTTGACTATAAAAGGGGCCCAAACAGAGCCGGTCATTATCAAACCGGTTACTCAACTGCTTGTTGTGGATATTAAATCTATACCATGGAATTACAACAAGGTGACCATCATGTATCAAGGGAAAGAGGTTAGAGATGAAATTTGTGAGACTCTTGAATTGACGAGGTCGGGAAGGTGTTTTTCTCCCGTAGAATTAAGAAAAGAAAAACTTACCAATGATAATGTGGCTCCTATAAAGAAGTCTGTTACAGAGGAGTAGACCAAGGAATTCTTGAGGAAAATGAAAGCGCAGGACTACTCGATAGTAGAACAATTGAGAAAGATGCCGGCGCAAATATCTCTATTGTCCCTACTAATTCAATCAGATGAACATCATAGCGCATTAATGAAAATCTTGAATTTGGCTCATGTACCTAAGAAGATTACAGTGAGTCATCTTGAAAATATCGCAAATATAATCATTCAGGTGAAAAGGGTAACATTCTCATATGACGAACCGCATATAGAAGGAACGAAGCATAACAGAGCTTTGTATCTTACTGTGAAATATGAAGATTCGGTAGTGACATGTGTGCTGATTGATAACGGGTCAAGTGCCAACATATGCCCTGTGTCTACTTTGGAAAAGCTCAAGATCGATAATGAAAGTATCCACAAGAAAAACATTTGTATGCGTGGATTCGATGGGGGTGGAAAGAATATTGTTGGAGACATTGTGTTGGAACTAACAATCGGGTAGGTAGAGTTTACAATGGAATTTCAAGTCTTGGATGTTGATGCATCATATAATCTTTTGCTGGGTCGACCATGGATCTATTCGGCGAAGGCTGTGCCATCCTCACTCCATCAGATGGTAAAGTTTGAGTGGGACCGTCAAGAAATAGTGGTCCATGGCGAAGATAATTCTAACAACACTATCACTCCTTTTGAAGAGGTTGAGGGTGATAAAGGTCCCTGGGTGTACCAAGTGGTAGATACTGTATCAGTCGCTAAAGTCCCGGAGGGTGTATCAGTCGCTAAAGTCCTGGGGGGCGAGCACGTGCCTATGCCAAAGATGGCTTTAACAACAGTTATTGTTGCCACAGAGATGTTGAAAAATGGGTTTCTCCCTGGAAAGGGACTGGGAGCTGCATTACAGGGTATTACACAATTGGTATCTCTTCCCGAGAACATTGACACTTTTGGGTTGGGCTTTAAACCAATCATTGTTGATAGAAAGAAAGCCCAAAAATTAAAGAAGAAAGGATGGACCCTCCTTAAGCCTATCCATCGCCTATCCCGTTCATTGTCAGGTCTGGTACAAAGAGGTGTCCGGTGACAATAATGCCCAACTTAGCATAAATAAGGCCCGATAGGGAGCTACTTGAAAGATTTGAAAAGATATTCTAAGAAGTGGATATGGTAGAAGCGGCTGAGGGCACAAGTAGAATGGATGTCCAATTTGTTGGATCCCAGGCCAAGTTGAATAATTGGGAGGCTACTACTCTTCCAACTAGAAGGAAGTTGTGGCAGTTAGCTTTTGTTTTTGCTTTTAAATCTGTTTTATTTCAAGGTTGTAATACATATTTCTATGTTCCGTCCAATAGGATGTGTCAAACCTTGTTATCTTTCAAATTTTATTGAAATGCAATTTCTTTCTCCCTCCATTCCTGATAGCCTTATTTTATTTTTCTTTTCTTGTACAGCCCATTTTATACTGATTTCAATGATGTGTCATGCATGAGGAATTCCCGGCCTAGTCTCGATAATCAATAGTAATACAAGAAATTGAATGGGATAATGAGGCGCAGTATGATGATGAGGATGCTTTGGAAGAAATTAATAAAGAGTTGAGTCAGTATGAGGAAAAACCCAAATCGAACTTGAATGAGATAGAAGCCATTAGTCTGGGGGATCAGGAAATGTTTGGGAAACAAAGATAAGCATTTATTTGGAGGCCTCACTCAGGGAAGAATTGATAAAGTTGTTGCATGAATACCAAGCTATATTTGCCTGGTCATACGATGATATGCCAGGACTGAGCACTGAATTGGTGGTCCACAAATTACCCACTTATTCGGAATGCCCGCCTATCAAACAGAAGCTAAGGAAATTCAAGATAAATATCAGTGTGAAAATAAATGAAGAAGTCAATAAGCAGTTTGAAGCAAAGGATATACGGGTTACCAAATATCCCACTTGGTTAGCCAAAGTTGTGCATGTTCCAAAGAAAGACGGAAAAACTAGGGTGTGTGTTGATTATCGAGATCTCAACAAAGCAAGTCCGGTAGACCATTTTCCATTGCCGAAGATTCACATATTAATTGATAATTGTGCCAAACATGAGATTGGCTCTTTTGTGGATTGTTATGCGGGTAACCACCAGATTCTGATGGACGAGCAAGATGTTAAAAATACAACATTCATCACTCCTTGGGGAATATACTGTTACAAGGTAATGCCGTTTGGATTGAAAAATCTCGGGGCAACATACATGAGGGTAATGACCACCATGTTCCATGATATGATACACCGGGAGATTGAAGTTTATGTTATTGATGTCATTATCAAGTCCAGAAAGCAATATGACCATGTTAAAGACCTAAGAACGTTTTTCCATAGGCTTCGCAGGTAAAATCTCAAGCTCAATCCAGCAAAATTTGCTTTTGGTGTGCCATCAGGAAAGTTATGGGGGTTTGTGGTGAGTCGACATGGTATTGAATTGGACCCGTCCAAAATAAAATCCATCCAAGAACTGCCTCGTCCAAAGAGCAAGAAAGATGTGATGAGTTTGCTCGGCAGGTTGAATTACATTAGCAGTTTCATTGCTCAGCTTACATCAACTTGTGAGCCTATTTTTAAATTGCTGAAGAAAGACGTTGCAGTTAAATGGACTGATGAATGTCAAGCAGCCTTTGACAAAATCAAGGAATACTTGGCCAACCCACCTATATTGGTTCCGCCTGAGCCAAGAAGACCTGTAATCCTTTATATGACAGTGTTGGATAATTCTTTCGGCTGTGTACTAGGGCAGCATGATGAAACAGGGGAGAAGGAACATGCAATTTATTACTTCAGTAAGAAATTCACATCTTACGAGGTGAAGTACACTTTGTTGGAGAGGACATATTGTGCTTTGACCTGGGTGGCACAGAAGTTGAAACATTACTCATTAGCTTATACCACTTATCTCATTTCACGGCTGGATCCATTGAAGTACATCTTTTAGAAGCCCATGCCGACATGGAGGATTGCTAAATGGCAAATAGTGCTCACAAAGTTTGATATTGTTTATGTAACCTGCACTACGGTGAAAGCACAAGCAGTTGCCGATCACCTAGCTGAAAATCCAGTTAATGAGGAATATGAACCACTGAAAACATATTTTCCGTATGAGGAAGCAATGAACATTTGATGAATTGGAACACGATAAAAAGCCTGGCTGGAAGTCATGCTTTGATGGGGCTGCTAAAAACAAAAGTGTCGGAATAGGAGCAATACTTATTTCAGAGACGGGTCAGCATTATCCTGTCATCGCTCAGCTCTGTTTCTTTTGTACCAACAATATGGCTGTGTATGAACCATGTGTTTTGGGATTGAGAACGGCTATAGATATGGGTGTCCAAGAGATTTTGGTCATGGGTGACTTGGATCTCTTGGTACATCGAATTCTAGGAGAATGGGAAACACGGGATTTAAAACTCATACCATACCGACAATGTCTACTTGATCTATTGTAGCAGTTTCAGTCCATAGAATACAAGCACATCCCGAGAATCCATAATGAAGTTGTCGATGCTCTGGCCACTTTGGCATCAATGTTACATCATCCGAATAAAGCTCATGTGGACCTGTTACAAATTCAGGTTCGTGATCAACATTCCTATTGTAATACAGAAGAAGATGAACTCGATGGTGAGCCGTGGGAAGTGGATTCTTCTTTAGCAGAGGGGTGTTGTATAAAAGAACCCTAGATCTCTATTTATTGAGGTGTATGGATGCAAAGCAAGCCACAACAATTATGGTTGAAGTATATGCGGGAGTCTGTGGACCACATATGAGTGGGTATGTACTAGCAAAGAAAATCCTCAGAGCAGGATATTACTGGATTACTATGGAACAGGACTACATCAGCTTTGGGCGCAAATGTTATCAATTCTAGGTACATGGAGACTTGATTCATTCTCCACCATATGAGTTGCATACAATGTCGGCACCATGGCCTTCCGTTGCTTGAGGTATGGATGTCATTGGGCTAATCGAGCCAGCAACATCCACTGGGCGCATGTTTATTCTGGTTTCCATTGACTATTTTACTAAATGGGTTGAGGCAAAGACATTCAAGGCGGTAACCAAGAAAGCAGCGGTTGATTTTGTGCATGCAAACATCATTTGTCGATTTAGAATTTTGAAGGTAATTATTACAGTCATTTGTTGGAAGAAACATGTCAAAAGTTTAAAATTACGCACCGCAATTCCACACCATATCGTCCTAAGGAGAATGGAGCAGTTGAAGCAGCCAATAAGAACATTAAGAAAATTCTTCGGAAAATGGTGGAAGGATCGAGGCAGTGGCATGAGAAATTACCATTTGCTTTGCTGGGATATCACACTACCATTCACGCTTCGATAGGAGCGACTCCTTATTCACTAGTGTATGGCAAGGAAGTAGTAATACTCGCAGAAATTGAAATACCCTCCCTTCGAATCATTACAGAGGCAGAAATTAATGATGATGAACGGGTCAAAGCCCGGATGGAACAATTGAGTTTGATTGATGAAAAGAGGTTGGCAGCAGTATGCCATGGGCAATTGTATCAATAGAGAATAGCCAGAGCATATAACAAGAAAGTGCGTCCATGAAAATTCGAAGTCGGACAATTGGTAATAAGGCGTATCTTACCTTATTGGGCAGAAGCAAAAGGAAAGTTTGCTCCAAACGGGCAAGGGCCATTTGTTGTATCACATGTGTTGTCCAAAGAAGCATTATATTTAATAGATGTGAAAGGAAAATGCGTAGAAATGGCTATCAACACTACTAAAAAATTGGTCTATTGTAACGGTTGGGAAACGTTCCAATAGACTGGCAAACCGCTACCATAGAGATTTGGGAACGGTTTACAAACCGTCACTTCAGCCGGCGTCCCCATAGATCTGTTGGAACGGTTCTTGTAACAGTTTTCATAGCCGTGACAATAGATATATCTATGGCAACGGTTTTCCCTTACTCTATTAGAACGGTTATTTTTTCAAATGTTACGGTTTTAAACCGTTACTATATTGTTTATACAACGATTTTTAACCGTTGCCATATTATCTAAAGAAACACATATGTAAGCTATTCCTACTGTTATGTTGGATATAGCAACGGTTTGTTTAAGCTATCGTAACGGTTAAATATGCATTTTTGGAACGGTCTGTAAATCATTTTGGAACAGTTTATGGGACATATGGCAACGGTTTACATTGCCTATTGGAACACCATTTGTATCCTATTGCAATGGTTCTGGTAGGCTATTGTATCAGTTCAATTAATAGCCAAAAAATAGCACCTATTATAAATAAATATTTACACTTATAATAACACTAAAATTTAAATACATGATAAAACGAAACTATTAATAATACAAAATTATCCATCAAACAAATAATATCCATAAAACAAATTAATGTTCTTTATGAATGCATAAGTTTAGTACATTTCAAGAGTGTAAATAAGTTTAAAAAAATGTTGGTATCAAAAGATTCCTAGAACCATCGATAACAATTCAAAATTCATCTCAAGTAAGGTCTAGTTCTTCATCGTCTTCATCATCCATTTATGAATCTACTCCACCTACAAAAGAGGATAAATAAAGTTATTACACTTAAAGAGAACCCGATCTAAGAATACTCAAGAATAAATATCAAGTTAATCTAGGTGAGAGTTAACAAACAAGAAGAAGAAAAAAGATTAACAGGACAGAAACTTAAGCTGCTGAACATCTTAAAAATGTTAAAGGACAAAAACTGAAGCTGCTGAACATCTTAAAAATGTTAAATGTTCTATGGCAGTATTCTCCAGTATCGCTGAAAGAACTGCACAATTGAATTTTCAGCTTCGAAACCATTCTCAAAGAAGCTGCCGTTATCAGTTGGTATGATTCTGGCAGTCTTTAGCCTTCTGATCTACCATAGAAGAAGGAAGAAGGCTTTAGCGCTTAAAAAGAAAGGTAACAGGTCCTTTCCCTGGAGCCAAATAGAAGAACTGAAATTTGAAGTGAAAAGAAGTTTCATTGATCGGCACAACAATGTTTCAACAGCTAGCGGTCCGAGGGACAAAAGAGTTAGGCTCTCGCTAAACATTGCAATTCAGTTCTATGATGTTCAAGATTGACTTGGTTATGACCGTCCAAGTAAGACCATCGATTGGCTAATTAAAGAAGCTAAAGCTGCAATTGATGCACTTGAAAATAATCCTTTTCAAGTTTTTTCTAAGAAGATTGACTCGACAAATAAAGCAATGAACTGGCGAACTATAAATGTTGAAAATGAAGAAGGTCAATTTGCTATTGAACATAGTCCAAAAGTTAGTCAAGAATATGTCGACATTCCAAAATATGAATGTAGAGTTCAAAATGAAAGCCCAAATGGAAATTTGAGCTTGTTTTCATCAGTAAATGACGCCAAGATTCAATATGTAAGTGATTTTCAGAGATACCAACAAGGCCATTTTCACTCGAAATCAAAAACCAAGACCAAGGCAACTTTTTCAATTTTCAGTCTTCTCATAATGAGTTAAGAGAGGATTCAACATTCAGCTTTTTATCAATATTTATTCAGAAAATAAAAGGAGCAACCTATTTAATTGTGAGTGACAAACTTTTTATTAGGCTAGTCAGAGACGTTATCTTAATGAAACAACCAACAACTGCAAGTAATGAATAACTCAACAGAAAGGCAGAAAATTCCACAGAATTGCGGAGGCGAAAAAGCCAGCTAAAGTTATTAGTCTTGACTCTCTACCTAGCTGGTCTCAAGAGCTTATCTTTGGATTTGCAACTTCTATTTAATTTCATTCTTATCTAGACATTGATTAAGACTACTCAAGATGATATTTTATTCTTATATTTTCCAGCTAAGTGAAACTAGATGTGAGAATAAAAATCTCATATTGGTAGATGAAAGATTAAATCAACAAGAGAGGATTCAACATTCAGCTTTTTATCACATAATTTCCCTTCAGGTTTAGGCCAGAACCAGCTGTTTTATCAGAGGGAATCCCTTCAGTCCAGTGATTTTAGTGTTCCATTGAACACCCAGTTTCAGACTGTTTCCATGGATTATATCTAGGGTGTTTATTGACTGTTTACTTCTACCATTTCTCCATACTGATAAAACATTATATGATGCCACTTTTTAATGTGGCTTTACTGTGTCCAAAGCAATTAAATGAGTGTCTGCATTACCATGCTGAAATTGAAGCATGGAATTCTGAGAGTTTCGTGCACATCGACAACTTTGAATAAGTACAACCAGTATCCTGTATCCGAACAATTTGCCTGCAGTTTTTTCTAACTGAAAAGTTGCATGCTAATCAATCATTTAACAGACTTAGAATCGCAACTAAAAAGTGAGCAGTGGCTATTTCGTAACACTGGTCTTGGAGAAAAGCTTACTTTTAGCCAATAACATACAAAAACTTGTGCAGTAACCACCTATAAGTAGTCCAGTAACTCCAGATTTTTAGCCAATTAACCACATGATGCAACTAGCTTAAGAGAATATAAAAAACCATAGTATATGCAGCATGAAATGATGCAAAGGTATAGGCTGACCTTGATTGCTACCAGCAGATGGTCGATTGTTTAGTTGAACAGCAGCTTGTTGTGTAGAGGAAGCATCTACAAGTGAACGTGCACTGAGCCTTAACATGTCAGGATCAAGTTGCAAATCTGGGTTCAAACGCTGAAGTCGTGCGATGACGTTAATTGTAATATTTTGTTCCATAGCATCCTTTTGTTCGTTCAACTTTTCATTCATTTTTTGTTGCATCCTCTCTTCCATTTTTTGTTGCATCCTCTCTTCCATTTCCTCGATTTTCTGTTGCATCCTCTCGTCAGCATCTAAAGAAGATCCAAGATTCCCTTTTGCCTTTTCAACAAAGTCTTGGTAACCCCTCGTCCATACAATCTAACGCGGCCTGGATGTTCATGTCCCATGACTGAAGTACAAGCGTCAACTAAATGACTATCATCTTCACTTTGTTGAGTTGCTTGTATTTTCTCCATTTCATCCTACAAACCAAATACAAGAGAAAAGAATTTTAAGTAACTAAAACTGAATCAATAATTAAGAATTGTCATATGAGTTTTAAATTTGAAATATCGTACAATTTTACTACTCGTATTGTCATATGAGCTTTTGTATACTCGGCCAAGTTTTCTTTGTCTTGTAGCTACAAATATGTCCTTACTTGACAATGTATCTGAAGTATCAGAGATTTCCTTCCTTTTTTCCTAGTTACATGAAAACAGGTATAAAAATCTTTCCATATAAAGTTAGCAAGTTCATAATTTATAAAAAATAAGAAATATAAAACATCAAACCTCGCGAATTAGAGCAAAAGGCATTCTACCAACAGTGTGTGGACACTTCAACTTACTTCGATTCTCTATATTGGTTTCGGACATTTTCCGCAAATAAATTGTTTTTATACTGCATTATAAGTAGTCAAGTCTGATACACCCAAGAATAAATGTTTTAAGAGAACTCTTGTACTTCTTCATAAGGAATTAGCAAAATACTAAGAAGATCAATTGTTAACCAATTAGAGCATCTATTTTGGATGTAATTACCTTGTGTGGCTCGGAGTTCCAATATGTAAGAAGATCCTTAAAGTGAGATTCCGGAACATCTAGTGGCCTATTCTTCATTCGAAGTTCATCATTCTCATAGGCTGTGAAGTGGGTTGCCTTCAATTGACTCTTATACTTTCTCCAAGCACTACAAACTGAATCAAAAAACCATTGTTTCGCCTCGTCAGGAATGTCATATTTACCCTACAAATTTAGTGCAATTGGGTTAGTATAAGAAGAAAAAATATCATTCATGTTTATTGGACATTGGGAACTTTATAACTTGATATATTGCCATATATCATTTTTTTTGTGTTTAGTTCCTCCAATTAAATACATTAAGAGGACAAAAAGTCCCACTCCTTGCCAATGTGCCGATGAATCTAGCCAACTCTTGTACAACATCTTTAGTTGGACCAACAGGTTGATTATACCCATTTAGAATGATTATTTTACGCTCCTTTCTACCATGAACCCTTGGCATTTGAGTACGGCCTCTTTTTCTATTTGGCAAGGAGGGGCCTGCAATATACAAAACAAAGATAATGATTAATCACTATTTCGAGTTAAGTTTATGATTAAAATTTATATATATTTGCCTTGTTCCTCAATTTGTTCAACTACTTCATTAGTGGGAGAATTATCAGATCGTTCATGTACTCCTTGTGATGCAAGAGTGATGGAATCAATATTCGCTTGTTGCACTTGTTCATGTACTCCTTGTGTTGCTGAAGAGGTGCAATTATGTGGCACTTGCTGCACTTGTTCTTGCAATTGAGATCCACCGAATTGTCGTTCTTCATATGCATTTGACCTTAGAGATTTCAAGGTTGTTTTTGTTGTCAACAATGAAACCTTTTGGTTTTGTAAAGATGAAGGTAATCCACCTTCTGAATGTCGTTCTTCATTTGCATTTGACCTTGTAGCTTGGAAGGTTCTTTTTGTTGTCAACGATGAAACCCTTTGATTTCGCAAGGATGCAAGTGATCCAGCTGAAATACGGTTGGATATTTTCTTATCTTTGCTTGACCACCCTTCTTGATTCATGACTAATCAAATATTTTTTAGATTCTGAAAACCAAACATAATATAGGGTTGTAAACACCCTTTGATTGCGCACGTTTTGACAATTTCAAAAGTCTAAAAGAACAACTGAGATAATGACAATAAATTAGATACTTGAGGATATATGAATCAAGGTGTGCTTATGACCTCAAAGATCAGCTAAAGAATATGGGGGCATCTGGATGAAGGAGCTGTGATACTTATATGCTGAAGATTAAGAAGAAAGGCTTGGCAAAATTCTTTGAGGATTTGACTACAACAAGTCAGGCAAGTTCCTAATATTCCTTAACCACGAACTACATCGTTCACATCATCAAGAGATTCATAAGTGAAATTAGTCATTTCAAACAAGAATTGGTAGTAAATAACAAAGCACTAGTTCTTTTTCTTTTAGGGTACATCAGAAACAAATACTCAGCCTTGTTTAAAATTGAAGGCTTCATATGCAAATCAAATGTCATGTGTCTTCTACTTATCATACTGAAATCGCTTGGGTCAATTTCCTGGAGTATATTACTGATGCAATAATCAGAAGATAGCATCAAGGTTAAAAGAATGATACATACTCCCTAACATATCAACAAAACTACTTTGGCACTAATGTACACTCAGAAATCAGGGAGAATCGACCAAGCATTAAGCAAATGGAGCAAGCAGATTTGGTGGAAGGTTGTGAGCCTAAAACCCTGGTAAATCTTAATTTGGTTCTTCAACAGAATGTTCAATGTCATTATCAAGATCTGCAAATGAAGATATGTCAAGAGCCTCTTCTGAGGAGTTGAATAGATAGAGTATTTGAATAAATCATCATTTTGAAACTAAAATAGATAGCGAGAACTAAAAATTTACTAGATACAGAGGCTTTGTAGTGTTCCCTTTGCTAATATCAGTATTTTGGATTTTTCACAAACGGACTAACAGAGTACTGTTGTTAGTACATCACTTGACAAATTTCGTCCAGGAATGAATAGTTTTTGTTTGTGTAAAGTGACTGAAGAACAAATGTAGTATGATTTCTTAACATCTATGACTACTCTTTCAGAGGTTTCTGTTCAAGTGTAAATGTTCAATTTGGTCATTATTAGGTTTTAGGTTTTAATTTCCAAATAACTTGCTCAAATCGAAGTTAATCATTATTACCAGAAGATATAAATGTTACAGAAACTTTACTGCAATGCCCAATTGTCAAGTTGGTCCAATGAGGGAAATGGTGGCAGAGGCACTGAGATGAATGTACAAGCACAAAATTCTACTAATTGCTTTAACAAGGCAATCAGAACAATAAAAAATTCACACACATGGTTAAGTCCTCAATCTACTAGGTATATGGACTAATGGTCCTTTTCAGATTTCTTCTAAAGGGCATTAAGAGCCAAGATATTCGAACAAGCATAGTGCACGATTCATTCCAACAGGGCAAGCACATATCAATGGGTTTCCCTTAAGTTCATAAGTGATAACAACTAACTTTACATTTCGAATTCTATGTTGTTAAGCTATCAAGATTCAGCTTCTTCTTTATGGGATAATACAGTTTTAAGTAAAGAGTATGAGGGCACAAGCATGAGTATCTCTCAAATGAAAGACAAACAGGAAGTCTGTTAACAAAACACCTAAGTGTAGAGCCTCAATAAAGGATACTCAAAATATATATACAATGATATTTCTACAAGATTACAGAATATAACAGAGGAGTAGATGATCTAAAACCAGATCAGTATGCTCATAATAGAGGTTCAAATAATAAGAAAAGATAAATTTTAAATGTGATTAGGTAGACATGGTTCTAGCAGCAGATCAATCAATATAGGCAGGCATGTTAAGTATCATGTCAAAGCTTTCTAGTTACAGAGAATCAGGCAACATGGTTACTAGCTGAAGTCCAAAATAGAAGAATATTTGCCAATCCGAGAACAGAGTGGCCTATGGGCACGAAATAGAAGATTAACTGAAAATACGTTGATAACATACATGGTTTCGGGGTCTAAATAGCTATCCTTGTCAAGTATCTTGACAGACACTTCCAATTGGATGGCATGTATATACTATTGGAGATGCCAAAAGATTTAACAACTTGAAATCATAGAAATACTTCGATCAAGGAAATGATAAAGCTTACAAGTTTAGCATATTTAAACATCTGGTATACTAAGATCATAGATACCATGTCCTATTCTAGTCTATACGTATATATCATATAATACATACCAGATTTCACTTTGCTTCACCCTTTCTTTTTCCTTTCTTTGCTTCAAGTTTGGCTTGGATACGAGCAGCTGCCGCTGCCTTTGCTTCTTCTCTCTTCTTCCTCTCCTCATCCTTAGCTGCAGCTGCCACTTCTCTTTACTTCTTTAGCTCCCTGTTAATACAGTACCAATTGTTTTGTAGAAATTCCATTCAGTTTAAGGGTATAAACAAAAGCTCTTACAGAGGATAAACCATGATTTTCAAGCTAATAGCGCAGAGAAAGAGCGAGAACTTACTCCAGCCTAGCCCTTTCATCTGAAACACTGCTGATACTAGAACCTTTACGTGGTCTACAAGCCACGAGCTCCACCTCAAAAACAAGGCTTGAACTGTATTAAGATGTTTCAAACCAACAATTAGATTACTACTTCAAAAAAACACTGCCCCTACCATCCCAAAACATTGATTGTGTTGCCATGAATCAATGTCCTCGTACTTCCTTTAACTGCCCGAAGGTCCAGGAATTTGGTGACCTAATGACTTGATGAGATGCAAGTGCTAAAGAAACATCTTTTTATTTTTAAAAAAATCAGGTAAAGTAATGCTAAAGAAACAAGTATTTATATTCTAAAAGAAACCCTGTAGAAATGAAACCTTTGTGCTCAGTTTGATGATGGCAAAGTAATACTTCTCTCAGTGAATACCCATAAAACAAACTTTCTTTCTTATGACTATAAGGTGATTTAGTGATGCAACCACACATTTAAGTAAGCTGGTATTAAATGGTAGATTATCTGATAAAAAAAAGTACTTATTTAGAAAAATGTGATAAAACTTCACTTCTTAAAGACTTTTGTTTGTTCTGTTTGTAGCCATCAGTATCTATGCTTATGCAAGTGGTCCACACCCCCGTAAGAGGGATATGAATTCTCTCTTATGAATACACCAAAATGTTAATATGTTTGAACCACAGGCATAAAGCAAAGAGGATAGAAATTACCAACTAAACCAAAGAGGACGTGGGAGAAGGGACGGGCCTCAACAACCGAGCAAAAGTATCCGAAATCTCTCTCAAATCCTGCAAAATTGAAGCATGTCAGAATAATATTCTAAAGGATGTAAATAAAAATAATCATAAAGTATTTATAAACAAAAAAGCCATTATCACTCACTCAAAAATAATTAACTTAAAAGAATTTCATAATTTTGTTATTTAATCATCTGCTTCCATCCAGTCCCAATCAGTATTATCAAACGCATCCTCCTCCTCTGATGTTTTCACAATTTCATCATGTGAATTTTGTGCATGAGATGGAATATCAATGATATCAACTAGTACATCTTTTCTTGACCATCTGATGTTGTCATCAAGCAATCTAGATGAGGAACCAATATCATTATTAGGTTCCCGCCAAAATGTGTCTCCAATATTGGGACAATTCTCTTCCTCCAGATCATACAAATCAACAGGTACTTTACTCCGTGCATCATAAACATCTTTCTCAACTGGATCCTCCACATAAAAAACTTGATAAACTTGTGATGCCAACACAAAAGGGTCATCTGTACTACATAATCTATTGAAGTACACCCGAGTTAACCCATAATCATCTATTTCATTACGAAACCAATCACATCTAAACAATACAACACCAAAAGAACCCCAATAATCAATCTCAATGATATCCTTAATAGCCCCATAATAGATAACCTCTCCAGCGATGGGATTTTGGTCCCTAGCACTAGCAAAACTATCTGTTGTTGCCAATAAAGTCACTCAACTATTTTGAGTCTTGCCTCGGAAATCCCGTTCTTTAGTATGAAATCGGTATCCACTAATAAAATATCCTATGTATCTTTTGGCTACCATATTAGGTCCTTTGGCTAGCCATCTTAAATAATATGGCAATTCAATATTTTTAACTTTTTCTTTAAACCAATTGCTGAATTCTCGACTATGATCCCTCGCTCTTACCCATGCATTTGATCTACTATGACTAACAATTAAATTCTTATGTTCCCTGCAATCAAGAACATTTCCAATTTAATCATATAATAAAGAAAAAATTATATAAAAACAAATAAATAATAATATAATTTATCTTACTCGATAAACTTTTCCATTTGTTCATCTCCAGTATTGAACAAAGCATATCGATGTGCTTCAAAGCATAATTGTGAATCCATGAGAAAAGTATTTTGTTTCTTACTTCCAATTGGATGGCCTATATTAGGGAATATAGGTGACAAATTTTGAGAGCACTCATCATCCACAGTTTGGTACCTACTAAATTTTGTCTTCACGGCATCATGTAGATATCTCGAACAAAAAATCAAGCACTCATCGGCCAAAAACCCCTCTGCTATTGACGCTTCTGGAGCAGATCGATTACGTACAAAGGCCTTGTACTTACATAGGTTACTCTCAATGGGATACATCCAACGAAGATGAGCCGGACCCCCAAGCTTAATTTCATCCACCAAATGAATAGGCAAATGTGGCATTATGTCAAAAAATGTTGGATGGAAAATCTTTTCAAGCTCACATGTTATTTCAACAATTTCAGAATGCATTATTTCAAGATCTCTTCGCCTTATGACCTTACTACATATAGCTCTAAAGATATTTCTCAACCTATTCAAGGCCAATGAAACATTCTTGGGCAACACTTTTCTAACAGCAACCTGGAGCAAGTAATGCATTATAAAATGGGCATCATGACTCTTGTACCCTGATATTTTCATCTCCTTCACGTGCACGCGTTCTGAAATATTCGAAGCACACCCTTTTGGTAATTTAGCATTTTTCCTGACAGTACAAAACAAACTTTTCTGTTTTGGTTCCATGTAGAAACAAGATTTAGCCAAACTTATAGTTCCATTATTATTTATTCTTGGTTGCGGCTCCTTTCGTATCCCCATTTCTTGTAAGTCATAGCGAGATTTTTCATGATCCTTTGATTTTCCATCTATTTCTAATAATGTCCCAAGCAAACTATCACATATGTTTTTCTCGATGTGCATCACATCAAGATTGTGCCTCAATTTGTTATGCACCCAATATGGCAATTCAAAAAAAATGGATCTCTTTCTCCACGGACCCTTATCACTCCGAGGACTTTTATTAGCTCTCTTTCCAAAGATATTTTTGAATTCAAGCAGCTCTTCAAACACTTCTTCACCCAACAATGGAGCAGGTGCGGGTCTATGATCCTCTTTACCATCAAAAGACTTTATACCTCGTCAGAATGGAAGATCACGAGGCAAAAATCTTCGATGGCCCAAGTAACGCATCTTATGACTATTTTTGAGATATTGAGAACATGTATCATAATTGGAAGTGGGGAATACCAATCTCCCCTTAGTGCTCTATCTCGAAAGCATTGCTAATGCTGGAAAATCACTAACTGTCCACATTAAGGCAGCACGCATTCGAAAAGTTTGGTTGGTTTCAGCATCAAATGTGTCTATCCAGTTTCCCATAATTCCTTCAATTCTTCAATTAATGGTCGTAGGTACACATCAATATCATTTCCTGGAGATGATGGACCTAGAATGATCATAGACAACATTATATACTCCGGCTTCATGCAAATCCACGGTGATAGATTATAGTTCATTAACATAACAGGCCACGTGCTATGAGAAATGCTCATCATCCGAAACGGGTTGAAACCATCACTTGAAAGACCCAATCTAACATTCCTAGCATCTTTAGAGAAGTCTGGATGCAAAGAATCAAAAGCCTTCCAAGCTTCCCCATCAGCAG
>JASVEL010012034.1:0-82104 GCA_032618575.1 Nicotiana noctiflora | reverse complement strand
GCTCTGATACCAACTTGTCACGACCCGGATTTTCCCCCAATATCGGGATCGTGATGGCGCCTACTCGTGGTAGCTAGGCAAGCCACTGTATTCATACTATCCTGTTTTTAACACAATTTTAATTAAATAAATGTGGAATACTTTATCGAAATGGAAATAACAAATCACAAGGTAAAATCATACCGAAATCCTCTACCCAAGACTTGGAGTCACCAACTCACAAACTACTATGGAATACTACACATAAAAGTCTGAAGGAAATATAACATAATTCTGTTTGTCTCGGAACAAAGAGACTGCAGCTAATAACATAAATAAAGAAAGAGACGCCGGGCCTGCGGACGTCTGCAAGCTACCTCGGTCTCAAATATGATCAACTCCCACGCAATCTATTTACTCCTGTTGCTGCTCCTGATCGTAACCTGGACCTGTGCAAAAACGCACAGAAGTGTAGCATCAGCACAACCGACCCCATGTGCTGGTAAGTGTCCCTGGCCTATCCCGGCGAAGTAGTGACAAGCCTAGGACCGGACACCTACATAAACCTGTGCAATTCAATATATATATGTGTGTACCACAAAATAACAAGAAATAATCAAGTATTAACACAATAAGCAATATCTTGAAGAATTCAACAAGTAACCACAGTTAATAATTTCGCAAGGAAAATCAAAGTGTAATGTAAACACAAGTAATATCAATTCAAGAAATAGCAAACAGTTGCACGGCATCACCCTTCGTGCTTTTACTCTCGTCCTCACCAAGTAAACAAATAGAGTACACGACATCACCCTTCGTGCTTTATCACTCTTCCTCACCCAAATAACAATCAAATAAGTTCACAAGGAAAAACAAGGTGTAATGGAAACACAAGTAATATCAAGTCAAGAAATGGCAAATAGTTGCACGGCATCAACCAAATAAAATATAATGGAAAAACAAGTAATATTAATTCAAGAAATAGCAAGCAATTGCACGGCATCACCCTTCGTGCTTTTACTCTCATCCTCACCAGATAAACAAACAAAGTACACGGCATCACCCTTCGTGCTTTTACTCTCATCCTCACATCCATAGTACGGCATGATCCTTCGTACATGGTTCAATAACAGGGCACGGCATGATCCTTCGTGCATAATCAATAAATAAACATGGCACGGCATTAACCTTCGTGCATAAATAAATAAAACATGGCACGGCATTAACCTTCGTGCATAAATAAATAAAACATGGCACGGCATCACCCTTCGTGCATTATCTCTCTTCCTCACCCAAATAACAATCACAGTTAAGGGTAAAGAAAGAAACAGTAATTCATAATCCGTCCCATCAAGGGCAATCAATAATAATCTTCACAACAAGTCCCAACCAGGGAGAACAATAACAATTCATCTGTAATATATCTCAAAATAATTATTTTCCAACGACTCACGGTCATACTAGACGCCGGTGTATGGATGCTCGTCACCACAGCCCATACACCGCACTCGATCACATAACACATAGCACATAATCCTATTCCCTCAAGCTAGGATAGAACAAACACTTACCTCGAATGCTTATGAACAATCCAATCCGTGGAAATGTCTTTTCTTTCAATTTGGCTCCAATCCAACCGTATCTATACACAATTGATTTAATATCATCAATTCTACTCAACAAACTAATTCTTAATACCAAATAACACTTTTACAACATTCTGCCATGAATAGTAAATTTCAACCCCGGGCCCACATGATCGGAATTCGGGGTTAGGACCAAAATCCGGTTACCCATCCCCCCACGAGTTCATGTATATAATTTGTTTCAAAATTGGACCTCAATTCGAGGTCCAATTCCCCAATTTATGAAAAACCCTATTTTCTAACAAAAACAAGAATTCTACCATGAAAATCATTGATTTCTTATGAAAAACATGTTTAATGATGTTAGGAATTGAAAGAATTAAGTAAAAAGTGACTTACAATCGTTTTGATGAAGAAGAAATCCGTGAAGAATCGCAAATGGGTGTTTTTGTTTTGTAAAAAGTGAAGAAATGACTGAAAATCGTGTTTTACAGGTCTCTGTGTTCGCATTTGCGAACATGGGTTCGCAATTGCGAACCCCGACCAATTTCCGGAGTTTGAAAAATAAGCTAAGGCTGGGAAGTTCGCATTTGCGAACATTTGTTCGCATTTGCGAACACTGGCAGACAAAGGGATGTTCGCATTTGCGAACTAATGTTCGCATTTGCGAACACATGCTGTATAAGGCAGTGTTCGCATTTGCGAACCAAGGCAGTATGGGGAATGTTCGCATTTGCGAACAATTGTTCGCATTTGCGAACAAGGCTGGGTCAATGGGGCTTCGCATTTGCGAGCCTTGCCTTATACTGTCCCCTTCGCAATTACGAGAAATACTTCGCAATTGCGAAGCCAACAGCTGGGTGAAAAACCAGCAGTGCAAAAATTCAGAATTTCATCCAACGGCCTATCAAATCTTTACCCGAGCCCCCGGGCTCCAAACCAAACATGTACATAACCTCAAAAACACATTATGAACTTGTTCGTGCGATCACATCGCCAATATCACTTCGTTTTAATCAAATCAAGCCTCAAACTCATGATTTTCATACTTTTGATTTTCAAAACTTCTTAACTTGGAACTCAAGGTCCAAAACATCTCAAACGACATCCGAATGTCACCAAACTTTACAGGAAATCACATATATAATATTTAAGACTTGTACCGGGCGTCGGAACCAAAATACGAGCCCGATACCAAGGTCAATTAATTCATTTTCCTTTAACAATTACATCAAAAACAATTTCACATAAAAATTCATAACTTGGGCTCTAGGCCTCGGAATTCGACTCCGGACGCATGTCCAAGTCCCATATTTTCCTACGGACCTCTCGGGACCATCCAATCTCGGTCCGGATCCGTTTACCAAAAATGTTGACCGAAGTCAACCATATCAATATTAATATCATTTTTATCCAAATTTCTCATAGAATTCATATTTTCTATCACAAAATCTTTCCGGCTACATGCTCGGATTGTGCACGTAAATCGAGGCAACATGGAATGAGGTTTTCAAGGCCTCAGAAGCTCGAAATGATTAATAAAATAAGTGATGACCCTTTGGGTCGTCAGAATCTCCACCTCTAAAACAACAGTTCGTCCTCGAACGGACAAAAGAAAGAAGTACCCGAGTCAGGAAACAAGTGTGGGTAGCGGCTCCGCATATCGGACTCGGACTCCCAGGTCGATGCCTCAGGAGGCTGACCTCTCCACTGAACACGCACAGAAGGATAACTCTTCGACCTCAACTGTCGAACCTGCCTGTGTAGAAAGGCTACCGGCTCCTCCTCGTAAGATAGATCATTGTCCAATTGGACAATACTGAAGTCTAACACATGTGTGGGATCGCCGTGGTATCTACGAAGCATAGATACATGAAAAACTGGATGCACGGCTGATAAGCTAGGCGGCAAAGCTAATCTATAAGCCACCCCTCCCACTCTGTCTAGAATCTCAAATGGACCAATATACCTAGGGCTGAGCTTGCCCTTCTTCCCGAACCTCATCACGCCCTTCATAGGCGACACCCGGAGCAATACTCGTTCACCAACCATGAAATCTACATCTCGAACCTTGCGATCCGCATAAGTCTTTTGCCTAGACTGAGCTGAACGCAATCTCTCCTGAATAGTCTTGACCTTATCTAAGGCCTCCTGAACTAAGTCTGTACTCAACAACCGAGCCTCTCCCGGTTCAAACCATCCAACTGGAGATCGACATCGCCTACCATGCAATGCCTCATACGGGGCCATCTGGATGCTAAATTGGTAGTGTTATTGTAGGCGAACTCTGCTAATGGCAGAAACCGGTCCCACGAGCCTCCGAAATCAATAACACAAGCTCGAAGCATGTCCTCTAGAATCCGAATAGTCCTCTCGGACCGGCCATCCGTCCGAGGATGAAATGTTGTACTCAACCGAACCCGGGTGCCTAACTCCTGCCTGGACCGCTCTCCGGAATCGCGAGGTAAACCGCGTACCCCGATCGTGAGATAATAGATACCGGCACCCCACGGAGACGAACAATCTCCCTAATGTAAACCTCCGCTAACCTCTCCGACGAGTAGGAGACAGACATTGGAATAAAGTGTGCCGACTTGGTCAACCTATCAACAATGACCCAAATAGCATCAAATTTCCTCCGAGTCAAAGGAAGTCCAGGTAACGAAGTCCATAGTGATCCGCTCCCATTTCCACTCGGGAATTTCAATCCTCCGGAATACACCACCAGGTCTCCGGTGCTCATATTTCACCTGCCGACAATTTAGACACCGAGCGACATACGCAACGATATCTTTCTTCATTCCGCGCCACCAATAGTGTTGCCGTAAGTCCTGGTACATCTTCGCGGCGCCTGGGTGAATAGAATACCGCGAACTGTGGGCCTCTGCTAAGATCAACTCTCGAATTCCTTCGACATTGGGCACACAAACTCGACCCTGCAATTTCAATACCCCATCATCATCTAGATTTACCTGAGTGGCACCTCCCCGCTGTACTGTATCTCTCAACTCACGCAAATGAGGATCATCAAATTGCCTCTCACGGATACGCCCTAATAAGGAAGAACGAGCGACCGTGCAGGCTAACACTCTGCTAGGCTCAGAAATGTCTAATCTCACGAACCGGTTGGCTAAGGCCTGGACATCTAGAGCTAATGGTCTCTGATTGACCGGAATATATGCAAGACTACCCATGCCGGCATACTTTCTACTCAATGCATCGGCCACCACATTGGCCTTACCTGGGTGATATAATATAGTAACATCATAGTCTTTTAGCAACTCTAACCATCTCCGCTGTCGTAGATTCAACTCCTTCTGTTTGAACAAGTACTGTAGGCTTTTGTGATCAATGTACACCTCACATGTCACACCATAAAGATAATGCCTCCAGATTTTTAAGGCATGAACCACTGCTGCTAACTCAAGATCATGAACCGGATAATTCTTCTCATGTATCTTTAATTGCCTCGAAGCATAAGTGATAACCTTACCATCCTGCATCAATACCGCTCCAAGCCCCGTACGAGATGTGTCACAATAAACTGTATAAGGCCCTGCACCCGTAGGTAGTACCAACACCGGTGCGGTGGTCAAGGCCGTCTCGAGCTTCCGAAAGCTCGCCTCACACTCCTCTCGACCACCGAAACCGGACACCCTTCCGGGTCAACTCGGTCATCGGGCCGCAATAGAAGAAAACCCTCTACAAAACGACGGTAGTAACCTCGCTAATCCCAAGAAACTCCGTATCTCGGTCACCGAAGCTGGTCGAGGCCAATTCCGGACTGGCTCAATCTTCTTTGGGTCTACCCGAATACCCTCCACGTATACAATGTGACCCATAAATGCTACCGAACTCAGCCAGAACTCACATTTTGAAAATTTGGCATATAGTCGATTATCCTTCAGAGTCTGAAGAACCACTCTGAGGTGTCGCTCGTGCTCTTCCTGGCTGCGGGAGTATACCGGGATGTCATCTATGAAGACTATCACGAACAGATCTAAGTAAGGCCTGAATACCCGATTCATCAACTCCATGAATGCTGCCGGGGCATTGGTCAACCCGAAGGACATGACCAAGAACTCATAATGCCCATATCTAGAGCGAAAGGCTCTGTCTTAGGAATGTCAGCCGCCCTGATCTTCAGCTGATGGTAGCCCGACCTCAAGTCTATCTTAGAGAATACCCTCGCTCCCTGGAGCTGGTCAAACAAATCATCAATCCTCGGCAGTGGATATTTATTTTTAATAGTCACCTTGTTTAACTGCCGGTAATCAATACACATTCGCATCGAGCCATCCTTCTTCTTTACAAATAATACAGGTGCTCCCCAGGGGGAAACACTGGGCCTGATAAAACCCTTCTCAAGAAGGTCCTGCAACTGATCTTTCAACTCTTTTAGTTCCGGCGGGGCCATACGATAGGGTGGAATAGATATGGGTTGAGTACCCGGTGCCAGATCAATACATAAATCAATATCCCTGTCGGGTGGCATGCCCGGCAGGTCTGAAGGAAAACCTCCGGAAACTCCCGTGCAATAGGGACCGACTCAATGGAAGGAACTTCTGCGCTGGAATCACGAACATAAGCCAAATAAGCTAGACACCCCTTCTCGACCATACGTCGAGCCTTAACATAGGAAATAACAGTGCGAACGGAGTGGCTTGAGGTACCTTTCCACTCTAGTCGGGGTGATTCTGGCAAGGCTAAGGTCACCGTCTTAGCATGGCAATCAAGAATAGCATGGTATGGGGACAACCAGTCCATCCCCAATATGACATCGAAATCTACCATATCCAAAAGCAACAGATCAACACGGGTCTCAAGACCCCCAAATATAACTACGCACGAACGATGCACCCGATCGACTACAATAGAGTCACCCACCGGCGTAGCCACATAAACTGGAATATCCAGAGCATAGCTGGGCACAACCAAATACGGTGCGAAATAGGAAGACACATAGGAATATGTAGATCCAGTGGTCAAATAATACCGAAGCACCTCTCGCCACACACAAGAATAGTACCCGTAATCACGACATCCGATGCCTCTGCCTCCGGCCCGGCCGGTAAAGCATAGAAACGGGATCCGCACCTCCCCTCCGAGTCGCGTCTCTAGGACGACCATCAACCGGCCGACCTCTACCTCTCGCTGGACGGTCTCCGCCTCTACGGTCTCGACCTCCACCTCTAAAATCTCTACCCCCGCCTCCGGCCGGCTGGGCAGGCCGAGGGTCAGCTGGGGCCTCGAATCATAGGACGAGGACCTCGCCGCCGAGAGTTGCCCGCCGCTATAGGGCAATCCCTGATAAAATGACCCGGGTCACCACAACCGTAGCAACTCTTAGACTGATAGGGCTGCTGGCCCCGACGACCGGAATGGCCTCCACGAACACTCCGAAGAGGCTGAGCATTAATAGGAGACTGGTCTGAATAATGCCCCCGAGAACCACGATCACCTGATCCACCCTGCGAAGCCTGAAGGGCGGAATGAAAAGGCCTGGAGGACCGGCCTCTATCAAAGGATTCTCTGCTACCAGAGGAAGAACCACCAAACCTGCCTGAATGACGAGGCCTCTTATCCGAAGAATAACCGCCTCCCCTAGCAAGAGCCATCTCAACTCTACGTGCTGCATTGGCCGCCTCCTGAAATGATATGTCACTCCCCACGCCCATAGCCATCTGGAGTCTAATCGGCTGATTAAGCCCATCTATAAATCCGCGGACCCTCTCCCGCTCCGTGGGAAGTATCACCACTGCATGACGAGCCAAGTCAATAAATCTCGTCTCATACTGTGTAACTGTCATAGTGCCCTGATGGAGGCGCTCAAACTGCCTCCGAAGTACATCCCGCCGAGTAGCAGGGAGAAACTTCTCCATAAATAGTTCCGCAAACCGGTCCCATGATAGAGCTGGGGACCCTGCTGGTCGAGTCAGGCAATAATCTCTCCACCAAGTCTTGGCGGATCCTGCAAGTCTGAAGGTACAGAAATCAACTCCATTTGTCTCCACGATCCCCATAGTCTTGAGAATCTCATGGCAACTGAATAAAAAGTCCTGAGGATCCTCTGATGCGGCTCCACTGAATGTAGTGGTAAATAGCTTGGAGAACCGATCAAGTCTCCATAACGAATCGGAAGTCATGGCCGCTCCATCACCGGCATGAGCTGTGGTACCTGACTGAGTGGCCACAGCTGGCTGAACTACTGGTGCCTGAGGCTGAGGAGCTACTGGCTCCGGAGTATGAGCAATAGGAGTCTGGGCCCCTCCTCCAGCCTGAGAAGTGGCTGGGGCAACCGATAATAAACCCGCTCTGGCAATGCTGTCCATGAATCCTGCTATTCTGACCAAAGCATCCCGGAGATCCGGGGTAAATAAAGCCTCTCCTGGGACCTGAGCTGGGCCCACTGGAGCTGCTGGAACCGGAACTTCCTCGTCAATCTCAATATGAGGCTCCACCTCTGGGGTAGCTGCCTGGGGCTGAGCTCTACCCCTACCACGGCCTCTGATACGGCCTTGGCCCCTGCCCCTCACGGGAGCCGCCTGGGGCTCGGGCTGCTGGTCAGCGGACGAAGAAGCGCGTGTCCTCACCATCTGCGAAAGGACAGAATAGAAATCCAATCAGCAATTGAGGAACAAGTCGCACGACAAGAAAGAACAAATGAGAGACTCTTTCCTAACTCAATAGACTCTGGAGGACAAGTACAGACGTCTCCGTACCTACCTCTCAAACTCTACTAAGCTTGTTCGTGAGTGGTGAGACCTATGTAACCTAGAGCTCTGATACCAACTTGTCACGACCCGGATTTTCCCCCAATATCGGGATCGTGATGGCGCCTACTCGTGGTAGCTAGGCAAGCCACTGTATTCATACTATCCTGTTTTTAACACAATTTTAATTAAATAAATGTGGAATACTTTATCGAAATGGAAATAACAAATCACAAGGTAAAATCATACCGAAATCCTCTACCCAAGACTTGGAGTCACCAACTCACAAACTACTATGGAATACTACACATAAAAGTCTGAAGGAAATATAACATAATTCTGTTTGTCTCGGAACAATGAGACTACAGCTAATAATAAATATATAAGAAGAGATGTTGGGCCTGCGGACGCCTGCAAGCTACCTCAGTCTCGGGGGTATGAAAATCCTGCTACCGACCTACTGCTGCTACTGCTGCTCAAAACCTAGACCTGTGCAAAAATGCACAGAAGTGTAGTATTAGCAAAACCGACCCCATGTGCCGGTAAGTGCCCGGCCTATCCCGGCGAAGTAGTGACAAGCCTAGGACCAGACACTCACATAAACTTGTGCAATTCAATATATATATATATGTGTGTACCACAAAATAACAAGAAATAATCAAGTATTAACACAATAAGCAATATCTTGAAGAATTCAACCAGTAACCACAGTTAATAATTTCGCAAGGAAAATCAAAGTGTAATGTAAACACAAGTAATATCAATTCAAGAAATAGCAAACAGTAGTTGCACGGCATCACCCTTCGTGCTTTTACTCTCGTCCTCACCAAGTAAACAAATAGAGTACACGGCATCACCCTTCGTGCTTTATCACTCTTCCTCACCCAAATAACAATCAAATAAGTTCACAAGGAAAAACAAGGTGTAATGGAAACACAAGTAATATCAAGTCAAGAAATGGCAAATAGTTGCACGATATCAACCAAATAAAATATAATGGAAAAACAAGTAATATTAATTCAAGAAATAGCAAGCAATTGCACGGCATCACCCTTCGTGCTTTTACTCTCATCCTCACCGGATAGACAAATAAAGTACACGGCATCACCCTTCGTGCTTTTACTCTCATCCTCACATCCATAGTACGGCACGATCCTTCGTACATGGTTCAATAACAGGGCACGGCATGATCCTTCGTGCATAATCAATAAATAAACATGGCACGGCATTAACCTTCGTGCATAAATAAATAAAACATGGCACGGCATTAACCTTCGTGCATAAATAAATAAAACATGGCACGGCATCACCCTTCGTGCATTATCACTCTTCCTCACCCAAATAACAATCACAGTTAAGGGTAAAGAAAGAAACAATAATTCATAATCCGTCCCATCAAGGGCAATCAATAATAATCTTCACAACAAGTCCCAACAAGGGAGAACAATAACAATTCATCTGTAATATATCTCAAAATAATTATTTTCCAACGACTCACGGTCATACTAGACGCCAGTGTATGGATGCTCGTCACCACAGCCCATACACCGCACTCGATCACATAACACATAGCACATAATCCTATTCCCTCAAGCTAGGATAGAACAAACACTTACCTCGAATGCTTATGAACAATCCAATCCGTGGAAATGTCTTTTCTTTCAATTTGGCTCCAATCCAACCGTATCTATACACAATTGATTTAATATCATCAATTCTACTCAACAAACTAATTCTTAATACCAAATAACACTTTTACAACATTCTCCATGAATAGTAAATTTCAACCCCGGGCCCACATGGTCGGAATTCGGGGTTAGGACCAAAATCCGGTTACCCATCCCCCCACGAGTTCATGTATATATTTTGTTTCAAAATCGGACCTCAATTCGAGGTCCAATTCCCCAATTTATGAAAAACCCTATTTTCTAACAAAAACAAGAATTCTACCATGAAAATCATTGATTTCTTATGAAAAACATGTTTAATGATGTTAGGAATTGAAAGAATTAAGTAAAAAGTGACTTACAATCGTTTTGATGAAGAAGAAATCCGTGAAGAATCGCAAATGGGTGTTTTTGTTTTGTAAAAAGTGAAGAAATGACTGGAAAATCGTGTTTTACAGGTCTCTGTGTTCGCATTTGCGAACATGGGTTCGCAATTGCGAACCCCGACCAATTTCCGGAGTTTGAAAAATAAGCTAAGGCTGGGAAGTTCGCATTTGCGAACATTTGTTCGCATTTGCGAACACTGGCAGACAAAGGGATGTTCGCATTTGCGAACCAAGGCAGTATGGGGAATGTTCGCATTTGCAAACATTTGTTCGCATTTGCAAACATAGGCAGGCTCCGGGGACTTTCGCAAATGCGAACAATTGTTCGCATTTGTGAACAAGGCTGGGTCAATGGGGCTTCGCATTTGCGATCAAGGTTCGCATTTGCGAGCCTTGCCTTACACTGTCCCCTTCGCAATTGCGAGAAATACTTCGCAATTGCGAAGCCAACAGCTGGGTGAAAAACCAGCAATGCAAAAATTCAGAATTTCATCCAACGGCCTATCAAATCTTTACCCGAGCCCCCCGGGCTCCAAACCAAATATGTACATAACCTCAAAAACACATTATGAACTTGTTCGTGCGATCACATCGCCAATATCACTTCGTTTTAATCAAATCAAGCCTCAAACTCATGATTTTCATACTTTTGATTTTCAAAACTTCTTAACTTGGAACTCAAGGTCCAAAACATCTCAAACGACATCCGAATGTCACCAAACTTTACAGAAATCACATATATAATATTTAAGACTTGTACCGGGCGTCGGAACCAAAATACGAGCCCGATACCAAGGTCAATTAATTCATTTTCCTTTAACAATTACATCAAAAACAATTTCACATAAAAATTCATAACTTGGGCTCTAGGCCTCGGAATTCGACTCCGGACGTATGTCCAAGTCCCATATTTTCCTACGGACCTCTCGGGACCATCCAATCTCGGGTCCGGGTCCGTTTACCAAAAATGTTGACCGAAGTCAACCATATCAATATTAATATCATTTTTATCCAAATTTCTCATAGAATTCATATTTTCTATCACAAAATCTTTCCGGCTACATGCTCGGATTGTGCACGTAAATCGAGGCAACATGGAATGAGGTTTTCAAGGCCTCGGAAGCTCGAAATGATTAATAAAATAAGTGATGACCCTTTGGGTCGTCACAATCTCCACCTCTAAAACAACCGTTCGTCCTCAAACGGACACTATGGCCTATATATATATATATATATATATATATATGTCGGGCGTTGTAATTTGTAAACTTGTTAGTAATGTTATTAGTGTGGTTTTGTTTGAAAAATGTGAATTCAGTTATAATTGGTAAGATCTTTGGCTTATAAGTAATAAATAACCCAGGGGTAACACGCGGGTTAGGAAAGGCAACCAGGTCCACTTGGCTGGGGGTACCCGGTCAGGCGCCGGTCATGTCCCAAGAATTGGGGCGTGACACCAGGGGCCTCGGGTGTATTTCGGGTGTTCAACAGAGCAAATTGAAGTTAAAATTCATAGCATAAAATTGCAGGTCTGATATCCTTCTATGCATTCGCATAGAAGGTATCTCGTTCACGTCGCTTTAATTTCCTCCTCATCGTGTTCATGTCCCAAAATATGCATTTGCATAGTTCATTTCTGGAAGGTGTCCAATTCCTCCTTCGCATTCGCAATCTATTCATCGCGTTCACGTGGCTTCACCTTATTGCTCATTGCGTTCACATCCCCTGTGTCCGCGTTCCCGTAGGCCAACGACCCCAGGCCTTTGCGTTCGTATCTCTGCCTTTACGATCGCATAGGAAAAATTGTGACCCCTATATTTTCCTTCTTCACGAACGCATGAGAGTGTCCGCGTTCGCGATGGTTTAAATATCTGGGCAGAATATAACTTTTCAAAAACGAGGGTTCTTCCATTTTTACAAAAACTCAAGCTAGAGAGATCGGTTTTGTGAGATTTTTCAAGGGATTTTAAGAGGAAACTATTGGGTAACGATTCATTACTCTTTTATGATTAATACCCACTAATCTAACCTCGAATTCAACCTTTAGTTTCAGATTTTGAATGAAACTTCAAGCAAAATCCTTAGACCTAATTGTGATGATTTGAAGGGGAAATTGACCTTTAATTTGGGAGATTTTTATGTGGTTATATTAGTAAGAGTACGAGAGTTCTGAAAATGTAAAAATATTTCGATTACGTTGGTGGGAGGGGCATTTTGGTCATTTTACTCATTTTTTCGCCTTAGCTTTAATTTTAATAGTGTGATTAGTTACTTGCGATGTTATTTAAAATATGTAATTGGTTTGAATAGATTTGGGCCACTCGGAGTCAGATACTCATGGCAAGGGCATTGTTTCTTAGGGGTTTTATATCGGTTCGAGGTCAGTAGCTTGTCTAACCTTGTGTGGGGGACCTCTCCCCTTAGGATATCTTATGTGTCGATTTAAATGCCTTGTATGTGAAGTGACGAGAGTGTACTCGTGCAAATTGTTGAAACTCCACTTGAATTGCTCAAACTTTGTTTTCTATGTTATTTGACTGAATTAAATGCAAAATTTATCATGTGTTAGTTAGAGGAGTATGACTAGATAGAATTAACTGTCTAATTTCTTAATTGCCGTAATTGAAACTACGTGGAACATGTTGGGTCAGAACTTCACTGTTATTTGTAGTTGTGTATTCCATTCTCTGAGTATTTTTCCTTGTTTTTGGTTGTGTTTTTACATTGGGTCTGCGGGTTCAATTCCGGGAGATTGTTATTACTAAGATGAGTGGACTGCGGGTTCAACTCCTAGAGATCCTTGTTACTGAGATGAGTGGACTGCGAGTTCAATTCCAGAAGATCCTTGTTACTGAAATGAGTGGACTACAAGAACAATTCCCGGAGATCCTTGTTACTGATATGAGTGGACTACGGGTTCAATTCCCAGAGATCCTTATTACTAACATGAGTGGACTGCAAGTTCAATTCCCGGAGATCCTTTTTACTAAGGTGAGTGGGCTGTGGGTTCAATTCCCGAAGATCCTTATTACTGAGATGAGTGAACTGCGGGTTTAATTCCCGGGAGATCCACGAATAGTTAAGGAACGTTGTTATGTTATTTTCCTTGTTTAACTTAATTGCTAATGACTTTTAGCTTGTATCCTATTTTTACTGTCATTTCTGATTAATTACTGCTTTACACTATTCAATATTGTTATTATATTATTCTCAGTAGTGCCCTGACCTTCCTCGTCACTACTCCATTGAGGTTAGCCTTGGCACTTACTAAGTACCATTGTGGTGTACTCATGCTACTCTTCTGCACACTTTTGTTGTGCAAATCCAGGTTTATGATCGAGCGCATTATCGATGATTGTAGAGCTACATTGGGAGACTTGAGGTATACGTCTTCCGCATTTGCAGATCCGAAAAGTCTCCTTCTACTCTTCCTTATAGATAGTAGTTCATTTCATTTGTTCGTTTGTATAGATATTTCTAGATGATAGAGCCATAGCTTAAATTCTTTAGCCTGTGGTTGCCCGTGGGTTTCAGGGTCTTGGAGGTTGTTTTAGTATTTTGAGTTGGAGGGTATGTGCCAGGCGGCACTTTATATATTTTCTTATGTTATTCGGTACTAGTTTTATTGGTTTTGTAAAGGTCGTTAAACTTCCGCAATGTGTTAGGCTTACATAGTCGCGAAGACTGGGTGCTGTCATGATAGGTTCACGATTAGTGAACTAGGGTTGTGACAAGTTGGTATCAAAGCCAGGTTTATAGGAGTCACGTGACACATGCCGGTTTATTAGAGTCTCGCTAATCGGTACGGAGACGTCCGTATCTATCTGCGAGGGGCTATGTAACTGTTTAGGAAAAATCTTCATTTCTTTTGAATTCCTTGTCATGCGATGTATTGACACCAATAATAAACTTCTGTATTCTATTCTCTCATAGATGGTGAGGACACGTGCTATATGCGAGGACCAAGCACTCGTACCCCCTACTGCCGCAGCCAGAGGTCGGGGCCGGTATAGAGGTCGAGGACGCGCTCGAGGTGCAGCCACAACATTCGTGCATGCTACCGCTGAGGTACCACCAGTAGATCAGGTCGGAGCACAGGCACCTGGTACACCTACTATAGCTACTACTACTATAGCACTCCAAGAGACCCTGGCTCAATTCATGAGCATGTACACTACTTTAGCTCAGGCGGGGTTGCTTCCCCTCGCTGCAGCTACATCTCATGCCGGGGGAGGGCCCCAGAATCCCATAGCCCTCACTCCTGAGCAACAAGTATTGATTGAGTAGGTTCTAGAGGTTATTCCTATACTGCCTGTAGCGCCAGTATAGCCCGGAGATGGGTCAGCTGTCTTAGAGGACGAGCATCACAGGCTAGAGAGGTTCAAGAAATATGATCCCCCGGTGTTCAGCGGCCTAGCTTCAGATGACGCCTTGGGAGTTTTGGAGGAGTGTCATCGCATTCTCCGTACTATGGGTGTAATGGAGTCAAGTGGGGTTTCTTTAACTGCCTTTCAGCTACGAGGAGCCGCCTATGATTGGTGGCATACTTATGAGTTGGATAGTCCAGTCGAGTCTGCATCGGTGACTTGGACACAATTCTCCGATATGTTTATGAGGGAGTTTGTTCCCTAGAGCCTCAAGGATTCTTGGTGTGTGGAGTTTGAGCATTTACGCTAGGGCACTATTATAGTATCTGCGTTTTCCATCTGTTACACTCGGTTGGCCAGACATGCAATGGCTTTGGTCACCATAGTCCGGGAGAGAGTATGTAGGTTTAATTAGGGCCTTATTCCACCTATCCGGTCTAGCATGGCTAGAGATCTAAAGATGGATGTGCTTTATTAGCAGGTTATGAGTATTGTCAGTCAGATTAAGGGTATGATTGCTAGGGAGCAAGGAGAGAGGGAGGCCAAGAGGTCTCGTGAGTAGGGTCATTTCTCTGGTGCCCGTACTGCAACAGTCGGCCGTTATGGTAGGGTTTATTTTGGTCGTCCAGTTCATTCAACCTTGCTAGTAGCCATGGTACTCCAGCTTCCCCAGCACCTCCGGAGCCTTATTATGCTCCCCTAGTTTCCAGCGCGCCTCCTGCGAGGTGTACCTCCAGGGGTCAGTCTAGCGGGAGTGGGCCCAGTCATTCATAGCCACCACGCCCTCCCAAAGCTTGTTATGAGTGCGAGGATACTCACCATCTGGTTAGGGAGTGCCCCAGACGCGGGAGGGGTGCGCTTTCTCAGACTTCACAGTCGCAGCGTGCTCGACGAGATTCTCATGCCATTGTTCCAGCTCCAGCTGCTACCCTACCTACCCGGCCATCCAGGGGCGTAGATCGGGGAGATAGAGGTCGCCCTCGAGGGAGGGGCCGAGCCAGATTTTATGCTATTCCTGATCGTGCCGCGGCTATCGCCTCTGATTCTGTTATCACAGGTATTATATTGGTTAGCCACAGAGAGGCATCGGTTCTATTCGATCTCGGTTCTACTTTTTCATATGTGTCCTCTTATTTTGCTTCACATCTGGGTATGCCTCGGGTTTCTTTGAATGCCCTCGTTTATGTTTCTACTCCTATGGGAGATTCTTTTGTTGCGGACCGTGTGTGTCGGTCGTGTTTGGTCACTATTTGTGGTTTTGAGACAAGGGCTGATCTTTTGTTGCTCGGTATGGTTGCCTTTGATATTATTCTGGGCATGGACTAGTTGTCTCCCCATCATGCTATTCTTGATTGTCACACCAAGACCGTGATACTGGCTGTGCCAGGCATTCTACGTATTGAGTGGAGTAGTACTCTAGATCACACCCCTGGCTGGGTTATTTCTTTCTTTAAACTCAACGTATAGTTGATAAGGGGTGCGCTGCTTATCTAGCTTATGTGAGGCATGTCAATGTTGACACCCCTTCTATTAAATTAGTCCTAGTGGTACGAGATTTCCCCAATGTGTTTCTAGCTAATCTTCCGAGCATGCCGCCCGATGGAGATATCAGTTATGGCATTGATTTGTTGCCGGGCACTCAACCCATTTCCATTCTCCCATATCGCATGGCTCTTCCTGAGTTGAAGGAGTTGACGGATAAGTTATAGGAGTTGTTAGGTAAGGGTTTCATTCGACCCAGTGTTTCGCCATGAGGTGCTCCAGTGTTGTTTGTGAAGAAGAAGGGCGGTTCTATGCGTATGTGCATTGACTATCGCTAGGTGAATAAAGTTACAGTAAAGAACCGATATCCTTTAACTCATATTGATGACTTATTTGATCAGCTTTAGGGCGCACATGTGTTCTCCAAGATTTATTTGCGCTCTAATTACCATCAGTTGAAGATTTGGGAGCCAGATATCCTGAAAACTACCTTCAAGACTCGGTATGGTCATAACGGGTTCCTTGTTATGTCTTTCGGGTTGACTAATACCCCAGCAACTTTCATACACTTGATGCATAGTGTATTCAGGCCATATCTTGATACATTTGCAATTGTTTTTATTTATGATATTTTGGTATATTCCCGGAGTCGGTAAGAGCATGAGCAACACCTAATGGCAGTGCTTCAGACTCTAAGGGAGAAGAGATTGTATGTAAAGTTCTCTAAATGTGAGTTCTTGCTGAGTTCTAGAGCATTCCAAGGCCACATGGTGTCGAATGAGGGCATTCGAGTGCATCCGAGGAAGGTGGAGGCCGTGTAGGGTTGGCCCAGGCCCTTGCTACTGAGATCCATTGTTTCCTTGGTTTGGCGGGTTATTACCATCACTTTGTGAAGGGGTTCTCTTCGATTGCAGCACCTATGACTAGATTGACCCAAAAGGGTGCCCTTTTTCAGTGGACAGAGGATTGTGAGGCAAGCTTCCAAAAGCTCAAGACAACTTTGACTTCGGCCACAGTCTTGACGTTGCCTACCAGTTCGGGGTCCTTTACAGTTTATTGTGATGCTTCACAGGTAGGACTTGGAGCGGTATTAATTCAGGATGGTAGGGTGATTGCCTACACGTCCCCACAACTGAAGGTGCATGAAAAGAACTGCCCTATCCATGATCTTGAGTTAGCTGCCATTGTTCACACCTTGAAAATCTGGCATAATTATTTGTATAGGGTTCCTTGTGATATTTACGCTGATTATCGGAGTTTGCAGCACTTGCTTAAGCAGAATGACCTAAATATGTGTCGGTGGAGATGGTTAGAGTTGTTAAGGGATTATGATATTACTATTCTTTATCACCTGGGCAAGGCCAATGTAGGAGTCGATGCCTTGATTCGCCAGACGGGGAGTTAGGGGAGTTTGGCATATCTACCAGCGTCAAAGAGACCTATGGCGATGGATGTTCAGGCATTGGCCAGGCAGTTCGTCAGATTGGATCTTTCAAAGCCCAATCGGGTTTTGACCTGTGTGGTTTCTCAGTCTTCTCTATTTGATCGCATCAGGGAGCGGTAGTTTGATGACCCTCATTTGCTTGTCCTTCAGGATAGAGTTTGGTGTGGCGATTCTCAAGATGTTACCATCGGGGATGATGTAGTGATGAGGATGCAGGGGCGGATTTGTGTGCCCAATGTGGATGATATTCGAGAGTTGATTCTAGCTGAGGCCCATAGCGCGCGGTATTTCATCCATTCGGGTGCCGCAAAGATGTATTAGGATTTGTGGCAGCACTACTGGCGGAGGCAGATAAAGAAGGATATAGTCAACTATGTGTCTAGATGCCTCAACTGTCAGTAGGTGAAGTATGAGCACCCACGTCCGGGTGGGTTGCTACAGCAGATTGAGATCCCAGAGTGGAAATGGGAGTGCATCACCAAAGACTTCGTATATGAACTTCCACAGACTGTGAGGAAGTTTGATTCTATTTGGTCATTGTGGATCAGCTAACCAAGTCTGCTCATTTCATACTTGTGTGCACTACTTATTCATCAGAGCGGTTGGCGGAGATCTATATTAGGGAGATCATCCGGTTGCATGGTATTCCAGTTTCTATCATTTCAGACATAGGCACTCAGTTTACTTCACGGTTCTAGAGAGTTGTGCAGCAGGGATTTGGCACTCGGGTGGAGATAAGCACGACATTTCACCCCTAGATGGATGGACAGTCTGAGCGCACTATTAAGATTTTGGAGAATATGCTCCGTGCGTTTGTAATTGAGTTTGGAGGGTCATGGGATCACGTCTTGCCACTGGCAGAGTTTTCTTATAACAACAGCTATCAGTCCAGCATTCAGATGGTGCCATATAAGGCCTTATATGATAGGGATGCAGATCCCCAGTAGGTTGGTTTGAGCTGGGCGAGGCCAGATTATTAGGCATAGAGATAGTTCAGGACGTGATGGATAAGGTCAAGGTGATTCAGAATAGACTCTGTGCAGCCTAGTCTAGATAGAAGAGTTATGCGGACAAGAAGGTTCACGATGTGGCATTTATGGTCAGCGAGCGGGTTCTACTTTGGGTCTCGCCCATGAAGGGCGTCATGAGATTTGGGAAGAAGGGGAAGCTGAGTCCGAGATTTATTGGGCCTTTTGAGATTTTGAGACGAGTTAGGAGGTTGCATATGAGCTTGCCTTACCTCCCAGCCTACCCAGAGTTCATCAGGTATTTCATGTTTATCTGCTCCGAAGATATCATGGTAACCCGTTACACATATTATGTTTCAGTTTAGTCCAGCTGTATAAGGATCTATCTTATGTTGAGGGGCTAGTGGACATTTTGGACAGACAAATCAGAAAGTTGAGGTCAAACAACATCATTTCGGTGAAGGCCTAGTGGCGGGGTCAGCCGACCGAGGAGGCGACTGGGAGTATCGAGCAGGATATTCGCAGCCAGTACCCTCATCTTTTTGCTACCTCAGGTATGTTTTCAGTGCTCATTCAAGGACGAACGAATATTTAAGTGTAGGAGGATGTAACGACCTGGCTGGTCATTTTTGGAATCTACGCCCCGATCCCCCATTAACTGCTTTTCGTTAGTTGATTTCTGCTATTTTGGTTTGCCATGACGTTCGGTTCTAGGATTCAGAATGTTTTGGGACACTTAGTCCCTAAATGAGAGCTTAAGAGTTGAAAATTAGTCCATATTCGAAGCAGTGTGAAAATGACCTCTGAATGGAAATCTAATGGTTTTGTTAGATCCGTTAGGTGATTTCGGGGTTGGGAGCGTGTTCGGAAAGAAATTTTGAGGTCCGTAGCTCATTTAGGCTTGAAATACCGAAGTTTGAAATTTTGAAGTTTCGGTCCGATAGTGTATTTTTGATTCGAGGGTCAGTATGGGATTCAAGAAGTTGTTGTAGCTTCATCATGTCATTTTGGATGTGCGTGCAAAATTTCAAGTCATTCGGATAAGTTTTAGATAGGATTTTGATCGAAAGTGTGCTTGGTTAGAATTTGAAGTTCATAGGCTTGAATCTTTGATTCATTCGTGTTTTTGGCATTGTTATAGGTGGTTTAATGATTTGAGCAAGTTTGAATGATATTATGTGATAAGTTTGTAGGTTTGGTTGAGGTCCCGGGGGCCTAGGGTTTGTTTCGGGTGCTCAACACAGCAAATTGAAGTTAAAAATCATAGAAGAAAATTGCAGGTCTGATATCCTTCTACGTGTTCGCGTAGAAGGTATCGCGTTCGCGTTGCTTTAATTTCCTCCTCATCGCCTTCTCGTCCCAAGATATGCATTCGCGTAGTTCATTTCTGGAAGGTGTCCAATTCCTTCTTCGCGTTCTCAATCCATTCGTCGCGTTCATGTGGCTTCACCTCATTGCTCATTGCGTTCGCATCCCCTGAGTCCGCGTTCGCGTAGGCCAACGATGCTAGGCCTTCACAGTTACGTCTCAGCCTTCGCGATCGCATAGGCCAAATTGTGACCCCTATATTTTTCTTTTTTTGTGAATGCGTGAGAGTGTCCGCGTTGGCAATGGTTTAAATGCCTAAGCAGAATACAACTTTTAAAAAATGAGGGTTCATTCATTTTTACAAAAAATCAAGCTAGAGAGCTCGGTTTTGGGAGATTTTACGAGGGATTTTAAGAGGCAGCTATTGGGTAACGATCCCTTACTCTCTTATGATTGATACTCACTAATCAAACCTCAAAAACCATTAATTTTGGATTTTGAATGAAATTTGGGGTAAAATCCTTAAACCTAATTGTGATGATTTGAAGGGGCAATTGACCTCTGATTTGAGAGATTTTTATATAGTTAGACTCGTGAGAGTATGAGGGTTACGAAAATGTAAAAATATTTTGATTCCAAGACGTTGGCTGGAGGGACATTTTGGTCATTTTAACCATTTTCGCGCCTTAGCTTTAAATTTAACTGTGTAATTAGTTACTTGTGATATTATTTACAATATGTAATTGGTTTGAATAGATTTGGGCCACTTGGAGACGGATACTCGTGGCAAGGGCATTGTTTCTTAGCGGTTTTGTACCGCTTCGAGGTAAGTGGCTTATCTAACCTTGTGTGGGGGACCTCTCCCCTTAGGATATCTTATGTGATGATTTAACTGCCTTGTACGTGATGTGACGAGCGTGTACTTGTGCAAATTATTGACTGAGTTAAATGCAAAATTTATCCTGTGTTAGTTAGAGGAGTATGACTAGATAAAATTAACTGTCTAATTGCTTAATTGCCTTAATTGAAATTACGTGGAATATGTTGGGTTAGAACTTCACTTTTATTTATAGTTGTGTATTCTATTCTCTTAGTATTTTTCCTTGTTTTTGGTTGTGTTTTTAAGTTAGGACTGCGGATTCAATACCCAAAGATTCTTATTACTGAGATGAGTGGTGTGGGTTCAATTCCTGGAGATCCTTGTTACTAAGATTAGTGGACTGCGGGTTCAATTCTCGGAGATCCTTGTTACTGAGATAAGTAGACTTCGGGTTCAATTCCCGGAGATCTTTGGTACTGATATGAGTGGACCGTGGGTTCAATTCCTGGAGATCATTGTTATTGAGATGAGTGGATTGCATGTTCAATTTCCCGAGATCCTTGTTACCGAGATGAGTGGACTGCGGGTTCAATTCCCGGAGATCCTTGTTACTGAGATGAGTGGACTGCGGGTTCAATTCCTAGGAGATCCACGGACAGTTGAGGAACGCTTTTATCTTATTTTCCTTGTTTAACTTAATTGATAATGACTTGTATCTTCTATCCTATTTTTGCTGTCATTTCAGATTAATTACTACTTTAAATTGATAGATACTGTTATTGTATTATTCTCGGTAGGGCCCTGACCTTCCTCGTCACTACTCCATTGAGGTTAGGCTTGGCAGTTACTGAGTACCGCTGTGGTGTACTCATGCTACTCTTCTGCACACTTTTGTTGTGTAGATCCAGGTACTTTTGATCGAGCGCATTATCGGTGATTGTATAGGTATATTGGGAGACTTGAGATATATATCTACCGCGTTCGCATATCCAAAAAGTCTCCTTCTACTCTTCCTTATAGATAGTAGTTCTTTTCATTTGTTCGGTTTTATAGATATTTCTAGATGATAGAGCCACAGCTTAATTGTTTAGCATGTCATTGCCTGTGAGTTTCCGGGTCTTGGATGTTGTTTCATTATTTTGAGTTGAAGTGTATGTGCCAGGAGGCAATTTATACATTTTCTTATGTTATTCAATACTAGTTTTTTTGCTTTTGTAAAGGTCGTTAAACTTCCGCAATGTGTTAGGCGTACCTAGTCGCAAAGACTGGGTGACGTCATGACAGGTTCACGATTGGTGAACTAGGGTCATGAAAAAGGACCAATGTAAAGCCCATAAAAAGAGTAATCAGATGATTGGAGAAAGAAGAAAAAGTTCACAAGAGAAGAGGAAAAGAAACACCAAAACAATAACATAAGGAAAACATTCGGGTCATTAGGACCAGAATGTTTGAAAGATTATCTAGGGAAATTACAGCAAGGCAAAACAAGTTTAAAGAAACAAGTTGGAGCAGGTTCATAAGTGGGAGCATGGCCAAAAGAATGACAGCAGCTAGCCGCCATTTTATACTAACAAATTGTTCTTCAATCAGAACAGGGACAAAAGATTCAAATTCCTACAAATCACTTTAAAGTGAATGTGACCAACGTGGAAACCAAGGGAACACAGAAAGTTTCAGCAGTCAGGCACCCACCTGGAGAGCAAGGGAGGACAGTTGAAGTTTTAAAGGAAAACAACAATGTTTAAAGGAAGACATTTCAAAGGTTCAGCTGTCAGGCTCCCACATGGAGAACAAGGGAAGAACAATTCAATTTTAACTATTAGTTTTAATATTTGATAACATGTTGTACCCAGCTACCAAACTGGGGAAGAAAATTTTCTTAGTTTTGTATGTTTGTTGTAAGCAGGCTCCAACATGAAGAATAAGGGAATACATTTCAATTTCAGCAAGCAGGCGCCCACTTAGAGAACAAGGGAATACATTTCAAATTCGGCAAGCAGGCACCCACCTGAAGAACAAGGGAATACATTTCAAATTTGCAAGTAGGCGGCCACCTGAAGAACAAGGCAATTCATTTCAATTTTAGCAAGCATGCGCCCACCTGAAGAACAAGAGAATACATTTCATATTCGGCAAGCAGGCGCCCGCCTGAAGAACAAGAGAATACATTCCATAGTGCAGCAAGCAAGCACCAGCCTAAAGAACAAGGGAAGTATAATACAACTTTTATCTCTCAAGTAAACATTCACTAACATCATGCACCTAGTTATCAAACCGGGCAGAAAATTTTCTTTGTTTTGTATATTTGTTGTAAGCAGGCGCCCACCTGAAGAACAAGGGAACACATTTCAAATTCGGCAAGCAGGCACCCACCTTAAGAACATGGGAATACATTTCAAAATTACCAAGCAGGCGCCCACCACAAGAAAAAGGGAATATCTTTTCAAATGCAGTAAGCAGGCACCCACTTGGAAAACAAGGGAAGTACAATCTGAATTTTAGTTTTGAATTTTAATATCCGATAACATGATATGCCCAGTCACCATACAAGGGCGGAATTTTTTTTTTGTCTATTTTTGTAAGCAGGCGCCCACCTCGAGAACAAGAGAATACTTTCTCAAAGTAATCATAAGCAGGAGCCCACCTGAATAACAAGGGAATATTTTTTCAAGCAACCGCAAACAAGATCCCACCTGAAGAACAAGGAAATATTTTTCAAGGAATCGCAGGAAGGAGCCCACCTGAAGAACAAGAGAATACTTTTTTGAAGCAGTGGTAAGCAGGAGTCCACCTGAAGAATGGACACATATTTCAAAAACCACAGTCAAGGCAACAATCAAAGTTCCGTTGAAAGAATACAAGATGCAAGAGCAACAAAAGAATACAAGATACCAGTCATATATAGGATTTTTGTAAATCATAGGACATAACTTAGGCTAGCTTCTTTTTACCTTTACATGGTGTAATAATGGGATCAACAAGCAGTAATAGCAGCAACAACAGTAAAATCACAGCTTCATGGTAGTCCCAGCTACCAGACACTCCTGAACTATACTGACCTGATTCCTGTTTAGCCTAGGATATGTAGGCAACCTGTGAAGCAGGGTGCGGTCAAACTTTTTAAAAAATACTTCACATGGAATATGAGAATGGGTGAAAATCCCTCATTACCGCTCACTTGTCTTTGCATGAAAACTCTTCATGTTTCTGGGCAAATAGGGGCAGCTGTTGTGAGCACGTGATTTTTACCCTAAGACACATATTTCAAAATTAAAATAAATAATATTTTGTGTGCAATTACATGTTTTGATTGGAATAAGATGCATTTTGTGTGATTGAACAATTTGAAAAAATTAAAAAAAATAGATTAAATACATGTATTTCAATTTAAGTGGTTAAAAAGGAAAATTAACAAAAAGAGCATTAGTAACGGAAATTAAGAAAAAAATAGTAGAAAACTATTAAAAAATATCAGAAAATTAGTGGAAGTAGGAAATTGAATAATTGAAAATAATATAAAAAGAAAATTGAAATACAAAAGGAAAATACCACAAAAAATAATTAAAAATACAAAGAAATTACAAGGAAAATACAAAGAAAAGGAAATTGGGCCAAATGCTAGCCCAAACACATTGGCCCAAAGCATTCTTAGATACCCGGTCCAAATGATTTAAATTGAAGCATTCCCAGCCGTTCATCTCTCCAAATCCAACGGCTAAGGATTTATCTGGATTTAATTATTTAATTAAGATTTTAGAATTGATCTGGACCGTCCAAACCTTATGATCTAACGGACAAAAGCCCACCCCCACCTAACTTTGAACGGTACCGTTTAATGCAAAATAATCCTGACCGTTGATCTTGATTGATCCAATGGCCAAGGACCAGTCAATCATGATGGGTATTTAAACCCCATCTCTAAGAGACGGCCGGCCATTTCCCCACTTATCAAACCCTAGCCGCCCTGTCTCTTCTTCTCTCTAACCTCTACATCTTCTTCTTCAAAGCTTCGCCGGCTGTGGAGACTAGCCATCTTCCATGGCCATCTCCGGCCATCCCTCACCCTCAAACCTCTTTCTTATTGTTTCCCCACCACGTGCCACCATGAAAACACCAAGAAACCATAAAAAACCTAGCTTCTTCAAATTCCGGTCATCGGAGTTCATCTCCGGTGACCAAACCCTATGAGAACGGCTCCCAGATTAAGACCACCTAACCCTCATCCCTTGATCTATCACCCCTCACAAACCTTTTATCTCGAATATCACCCTATTTGCTCGAATATTCACAAATAGGTCGCCGGAACCCTAACTCCGGCGACTCAAACAAACCACCACCCAAAAATCCCACCTTTTTACCTCTAACACCCATCCCCAAACAAAAAGGCTTCAAAGTTGAAGTCCTGGATCTGAAAGAAGAAAACCAGAAAAAAAAAGAAAATAAGAAAAAGAAAAGAAAAACTGGAAAAAGGAAAAAGAGGAAAAGAAAAAGAAATAACGAGAAAAGGAAGCTCGGGAGTCAAATCCTACAACCTAAGTCCTTTTTCCCCCTTTCTTATTTATTTGTTCTGTGATTTTTGTTTGTCTTTGTTTGATTGTTTGTTTCCAGTGTGTTTCTAGTATGCTAGCCGTTTAAACAACTACATGATAGATTAGGGTTATCGTCTTTGAAAAATCCCTATTTTTCTCTGTTAAGATCTGTCTTTCTCGTCTTTGAAAAATCCCTATTTTTCTCTGTTAAGATCTGTCTTTCTTTGATTAATTCTTCGTCATCTTCATGTGTATTATCGTGCCTTCTATTTAGATTTTCTTCTTTAGTCGTATGAATCACTACATGTTTAGATTAGTCCTTATCTTCTAGAAATCTCTGTTGTTTTGTTTAAGCCATGCCTTCTTTTGAAGCTTCTTTTATAAGTTCTACCCATCTGTGCTTGGTCAAGAACATGTTAAACATGATTAGGGTTTTCAATAGCTTTTTAAACATAAGAAAGTTCTAACTATGCATGCTTCATGTTGGATTGATACATTGTGTTGTGGAATCTGGATTACAAGTCTTTGATTGAAATTCAACAATATTCAATCTCTTCTCTGAGTTTTGGTTAATTGATAAGTAACTCTGATTTCATGGTTATGTATGCAATTTGGTATGAAAAGGGCTATGTTTGCAACAATTTTTGTGTTAGCTGATTACTGTTAATACCTAGTATGCTTAGGTGGAATTGGTTATAGCTGTAGTAGTGTAGTAGCCTGAAAAGTGGCTAGTATGAAAACATGTTTTAACTAGTTTAAAATTGGTTAAAATTGAAAACCACAAAAAGAGGTCACAAGTGAAGTGAATAACAAAGAGTGGTCAGTCTTGCAACTGAACAACTCTAATAATTTTGAAACACTGGCTAAGTGCTAAATAGGCCGAGTGTGTAATAAATTGACTTAAGTCTAATAGGCTAGACTTGCAAGGTCCCAATTGGCCTATGTTCACTAGTTGGCTAGGCTTGCAAAGTCTTAGCCAGCCTGGGATTCACTAATTGGCCCAAAATTGCAAGGCTAAGTCCAAACTTTGGATTGGCCAAGTCTTAAACAAGTTAGTTCTGAATAATTAAGCAAGCTAGTCCTGCAAACTAGCTTCAATAACAGAAAATGTAATAAAAGAGGTTAGAATTGAAATGAATTGAAGTTTAATCTGGCCACGTCTTAAAGACTAATGTAAACACTGTCCAATAATTAAATAAGAGCTGAAAATAGAAAAACTTGACCTGGACAGGTCGGGTAAATAGTGAATGCCCTTAAGGGCATATAGGGAACAAAAAATGGCAAAGTTGCGGATATAATAGAGCCTATAGGGACACTAAAGATATTTAGGCTCATGATTTCTGCAATATTGCACAAGATTAAGGGCACTTTGGTCCTAAATAAAAGGTAACTTAGTAAATAACACTAACAAGTAGGGGCACACTAGTAAAAGCCCCAAAAAGGAATCAAATAGAACCTTCCAACACATGCTGTAAGGCATTTCATAACAGAAAATGGGACTAAAGTGCAAGTTTTGGTAAAAAAGGAGAGGAGGGAACTAGAATTACTTTCTAGCTTTTCCCCCCAAAATTTTCACCATCTCTCACCTTTAAATACCCCCATTTAGAGCCTGATTAAGGACTGGATTTTGGGAGATCAAAGTTTTTAGAAAACTTTATACACTATATCGTAGATAGCTGCCTGGGTTTTCTGTTTGAAGTTCATATTTAAAGCTGTGTGGATTTCTGCTTTTCATTGGGTCTCTATTTCTGTTGCTGTTTTAAGATTCAATTGATCGTTGGGATTCATTCTAGCTTACTGTTGCATTGCCTGTGTTGATTCTAATCGCTATACCTATTCCTTCCCTTAGAATACATCGAATTTCTTTGCTGAATCAGGTACATATCCTCGTTCGAGCTATGTAATTTGAAGCTATTATGATGAAATGAAGAGCTTGATGCGAGTTTAAAGCCTATTGTCATTTTACATTTTGTTTTGTAGCTGTTTAAATAGTTGAATCTGTAATTCATTAGGAGATATTATGTATATGTAGAAGCATTAATGAAACATTGTAATAAGTAGTAAGTAGATATAATATAGTGATAGTATCCAAAATCACTTAGTTAAAATAGGGTAAACCGTAAACCCAGACCAATTAATCTCAAAGTAAGACCTATAACACTAAATTTGCAGTATTAGTTTCCATCAACCCCTGGCAGATGGTTTAAATTGATATTTGTTAGTTAGATTTGAACAAGTTTAAAAACGGCTATAATAACAAAACAAAGCAATAGTTTAATTAAGACTGATTTTGTAATTTCAAATGAACCAGACTCATAGTAAAACTCGATGACAAAATATAACTAGCATCTGCAAATGAGCTATAAGTAGTGAACCATTTAGTTTAATCCTGTTTTTACGTAGTTAGATAACCTCCTCTCACTTAGCTAGTAAATAACTTGGATCATCGTATGAATTAACTATTGGAGAACAATGTAAAAATAATTTGTTAATTAGGTTTTGTGCATATTAGACAATTGTGATTCAGAATTGATATTGTTAGTTTTGTACAGTAATTTTCTCTTAATGAATAAAGTATAATTTGAATTTATTCCTTTTTATCTCAAGTACCTGTTCATATCGCGCGCTTTCAATCTTTGTTTTCATTCTCTTTGTTTCGTTTTGGTCTGGGCCTAACGTGTAACGCAGGCCTGGATTGTGTTCGATTATCAGTTGGGCTTCTGAACGAAAGCCTCAACATAATCTGGGTTATTGAGACCCAGATATCCACAGCACTCTATTGAATACAAGCCCAGCAGTCCAGGCCCAGTAACAACAAAAATAATAAGGCCTGGACTTATTTTCTGGAAGTGTAAGGCAATTAAATTGGTTAAGGGAAAAACAGTGTTAGAAAATATAGTTATACGTTAAGTTTGGACTGTAAAAAACGAATGGGATGAGCCTCGTATGGTAATAAAAATAGCAGGGTCCCCATATAAACAAATGATGAATACATAATAGATTCGGGAAGGTTGATAGCAAATTCCACAACCTTTCCCAAAGATTAAAAGCTGCTAGACGATTATTAGGCTTGATTTAATCAATATACCTTCCTCAATAAGAGTGTGCACTTGGTGCAACTCAAATCATAAATCCCGACGAAGCCGAAATGTATTAAAGGTCACAGGCGTACCGATTGCGGTATGATTCGAAATACATTTTCGCGGCGTCGCAATTCGTAAAAATATTAAAGCTCGAAACATGCACATATTGTTAAAAGGCCTATAATAAGTCATATAAAATCGAGAATGACAGTTGAGCGACCGTGCTAAAACCACGGAATCCCGGAGTGCCTAACACCTTCTCCCGGGTTAACAGAATTCCTTATCTAGGTTTCTAGTTTCGCGGACTGTAATACAGAGTCAACTTCCTCGGATTCAGGATTAACCGATGACTTGGAACACCATTATCTTTCCAAGTGGTGACTCTGAAAAATTAAACAAAATCCCGGACCGATTGTCCTTTATTTGGAAAACACCTTCCTCTTTGTTCTTATCCTTCCCGGGGTGTTTGAATATCGAGGTATACCCTATTCTCTTAATCAGGAACTTTTTAAAAGGTAGGGGTAGTAGAAAGGGAGGTGTGACAGCTATGGCGACTCTGCTGGGGATAAGCAACCCAGAACTTCGGTTTTAGGGTTTAAAAATTCGAGCTCGCTAGAATTGCCGTCCTCGATATTATTTGACTTTGTTAAATGCTTTGAATTACATGTTATGTGTTTTACCGCTTTGATATTATATGGAATGTATATAGAAATTGTGCCGAAAACCCTTCTCTTCTTCACCTCCGGGGATGTGCTTACTGGTTGAGACTCCCCTTTCTATTAAGTCACACCACAAAATAAGAAAATAGAGGCCGGATAAGTTAGAAAGACGATTGACCATGTGAGTCACCGATACGTAGCCCCCTCCTCGATCCGAGTTGCCCACTCGGGTACACGGTCTAGCATTCCATGAAACAATAAGATATTGAACATAGGTCTAGAATGATTATTTGCATCATAACTGACTTAGGGGACTTAACACAGGGGTTGGGTCCGTCTAGGACAGGTGACCCAGTAATTAATGACAGAGCATATTATATGTTGCATTTTTAACTGTCTTTGATCATTATGCGGACCGGAAAAATTCCCGAGAAAGTAGAAAAAAGAATATTCAGAAAAGAAGAGAGAGAAATGTTGGCAAAAGAGTTGTTAGAAATTTGAAAAGAAAATCTGAAAAAAATATGAAAGAACATTGTTGTTGAAATAATTGTTCAAATAATCTGACCGAACTATGCAGGTTTGATTCTCGCCATTAGGTGGGATACGTAGGCAACCCTTGAACGGGTCCAACCACCCTTTTAGAAAATGACCAAAAAATATTTTAGTTTCAAATAATCGAGGTGATCGCTATTTTTGGAAATAGCCAAATGTTAGAAAGGACGCCGGAAGGCTGTTTTGGCAAAAATGGCCACTTCGAAAGTTATGTCTTTTTCCTTTTTTTAAAATAAAAAAAAATCGAAAAATGAAAATTTGCTTTGAAAAATATTTTTCCTTTTTTCTAAATAAATTCGCCTGATGAGCACGATACAGAATGAACCTTTCACTCTAATGAACAGAATCCCTTTGGAGCTAAGATTATAGTAGAACGACATGGGACAAGAAGGAAGAAATTGGGTCAAATGTTATCTAAAGGACCTTACGGGAATAATGGACATAATTCCTCAAGGCGATATAATCCGAGCACTTGTTGCATGCTGGGATCCTGCGCACAATGTTCTATATTTTTCAGACTTTGAACTCACTCCCACTCTTGAAGAAGTTGCTTACTATGTAGGGAAAAAGGAGGTCCCGTTAAAAGAGAAATACCCGGTGGCTCCAAGAGCGATAACGGTGCACCGCTTCTTAGACTCTTTGAAGATTGCTCGGAATGTCCACAACGAGGATTTGGTTAATGGGTTTTGCTCCTTAAACTTCATCTAATGTAGATATGTACATGTCGGGGGTTTCAATGACCCCACGAACAAACTCTGTAGTAAGTCCAACCGAGCCATATGGGAGGAACATCGACGATTTGCCTTTCTGGTAGCGTTCCTCGGGATAATCATATTTCCAAGAAAGGACGGGCACATTGATACGAGAGTTGCCGGGGTGGCCAGCACTTTGATTGTACAAGATAATTACACTTTGGCCCCAATGATCATAGCCGATATCTACCATGCCTTGACAATATGTAAAGCAGGGTACAACTTCTTTGAGGGATGTAACTTAATTCTGCAAATTTGGTTGATAGAACATCTATGCCATCATCCTTCGTTCTCAAGCTATGGGTTGACTGAAAGAACGTGCCTCGAAGAATTCTATACGAGAACAAAAGAAGTTAAGCTGCCAGAAGGAGTTAAAGGTTGGATTTCGTATCTACGATCGTTGACCGATAGCCAAATCGATTGAGCATACGGATGGTTGCCCCTCGATGAGGTGATTTACATACCGACGGAAGAGTCACACTTCTTGATCACGGGTTTATGAAGTATCCAGCCTTATGCCCCGTACAGGGTCGTACGACAGCTTGGAAGATATCAAGTTATACCAAAGGATAGGGACCTCAGTTTGCATGCAATAGAGATTAGTCCGGATGGGCAATTCCCGGAAGCAAAGGTTCGACAGATTTGGAATGAGTATCAAAATTTGAAGGTGGAAATTTGTGTAGAAAATAGAGCTCGGGGAGAAGTATCACCAGGGTACGCCGCATGGTATCGACAGGGTACTAAGCATGATAAACCATTGAAAAGACCTCACGTTCAAGATTTGGCTGAGCATTCTAAGGAATACGGAAATTGGGTGGCCTAAGAAAATGAGTATAAGGCCAACATCATCTTGCTAGAAAAACAGTTGCGAGATCTCCAATTCGAGAGCAGTTTACAGGAAGCATCTGACGAAGGAAAAAAAAAGCAGCTGAAAAAGGAAAATGAAAGGAGTTAGTCAGGGTTCGGAAGCAACTTGCCAGAGATGCCAATGAAAGAGCTAAGATGGTTCAGCAACTACAAGATAAACATGAAGTTGAAGTAGCTCGATTGAGAAAGAAAGTCATCACAGCCACGGTCAAAAGTAACAAGATAATCAAAGAGTTTGAGGAAGAAAGAGAGCATTTCTACACAACTATGGCTCGATTAGAGTTTGAGTTACAACAACTACAGAAAGAGAACCAACAAACCTTAGACGCTCGCGCCAAAAAGATCAGCAGGTTACTTCAAGAAAAAGGGGTCATTCGAGAAAGAATTGTCCATATTGCTCAGTACATCACCAGAAAAATGCCAATTGTGTGAAGATATGTCCCAGGCAACATTTGTATCAGCCGTGAAGTTCTTTGTGAAGCAAGTCATGTCCGACCTAGATAGGGTCCAAAGTGGATTGGCATATAGACCCGCGGCAAGACCGAACGACGTCTCGCGAGCATTAGGAGCATTAATGTATTCATAGGGCATGCATTTTGTATTTATTTTGCATTAGTAGCACAACATCATTTCGTAAATCAATATTTTTGAGTATCAATTAAAAGATCAAAGAAGTTGTTGCTAATCTTTTTACACTTTATATCAATTGTCTGAATGATAGGCAAATATTTAGGAACGAAAATCAATAAAGAAAAGAAGAAAGAAAGAAATAAAAAGACAGGAGAAAGAAAAGAAAAAGAATGAAAAAAAAGAGAAGAAAAGAGAAAAAGAGAAAAAGAAAGATGAATGGAAAAAGAAGAAAAACAAAAGAAGAAGAAAAGAAAGAAGAAAAAGAGATAATTGAATAAGAAACAAATGTTGGTTCACAATGGAATAAATACCGAGATGATGCATAAACAATCAAAGGCAAAAGTTGTGATTTTTAATCGTTGCATCTTATCCCTTTATGAACTAACTATTAACAAGTGTTGTTGTTTATGAGAATCAGATTTCAGCTGGCAACTGGTACTCTGGCAAATCATCATTACAACACACGATCAAAAACTATGACTAAGGCTGTGTCTCAGGAAATTGAGCCAACTATCATGGACCCAGTGCAAGAAGAGGAGGTTGTGGATGTTGCGGGGATGAAGGAGGAAATGTATAAGCTCAAGCAGCAAATGTCGGAAATGTACCAAGCTATGTCCAGGGGTCAACCTTTACCCACATATCCAGCCAACCCAGCATATGTCCCTACTGCCAATCCTAACCCCGAACCACCTACCATGAACTCATCCTCCACGTACCCAGATTATTATCACTACTATGCAACTAATTCAAAAGCACCACCACCACTGTCCAAGCAAATTCCACCTCAACCACAGCAAGTCGCCCCAGTGTATGTGGCACCACCACCTGTTGCTCTACATAAGTCATCAAGTGAACTGGTGTTCCATGTGCAAGACACCCATTACTATCCGCCGGAGCCGACATTTAGGAAGCACGACTCCTATACCCCACTGATAAAGGCGACGGAAGAAAAGCCCATCAAGAACTTGGAACAAGAGGAAATGGCACGGAAAATGTAAAGTTTAGAACAATCTTTCCGTAACATACAAGGGCTAGGAGGCCAAGTGAGCGTAGCATGCAAAGATTTGTGTTTATTCCCAGAAGTTCAGCTCCTGGTTGGATTCAAGCTACCTAAATTCGACACGTATGATGGACACGGGGATCATGTAGCCCATCGTAGGGGTTATTGCAGTAAGATGCATGGTGCAGGGTGAAAATATGAACTTTTGAAGGCATACTTTAGTTAGAGTTTGAGCGGTTCTGCGCCAGAGTGGTATACACATCAGGATCACACTAGATGGTTCATCTGGGACGATCTAGCTCAATCATTTGCCAACCACCTCCAGTATAACTTGGAGATAATTCCAGACAGGCTGTCGCTTACCAAGATGGAAAAGAAGTTCGGAGAAAGTTTCCGTGAATACGGCTTTAGATGGAGAGAACAAGCGGCACGAGTGGATCCTCCTATGAATGAGACTGAAATGGTATATTGTTTTCTGCAGGCTTTAGAGCCTACTTACTATGTCCATATGGTGTTGGCTATTGTTAAGAATTTCAATGAAGTAGTGAAAATGGGGAGTTTTGTAGAGGAAGGATTGAAAACCAACAAAATCATGAGCTTTTCTGCTATCAAGGCCACGAATCAGGCGATACAGACCGGAAACGGAGGGTCTATTGGAAAGAAGAAAAAGGAAGAGGTTTCAGTTGTAGAAAGTAGACCATGGACTCGGAGCCAAAATACATACCATCACCCATCTCGCCCATACCAACTATACCCGCCAGCACCTTACAACCCACCACCACCATATTATCCACCCACTACCCCACATAATCCCTTCCCACAAGCTCAACATTACCCATCGCCTCCCCATATATGGCGAGCCTAAGCCCCACAAAACGTCTATCATACACAGAACACCTACCCTTCTTCGAGAACCTACAAGAACCCAAACAGACCCAGCTTCCGACCTGTTCTAGAAATGAGAAATAGAGCTCAAACAAAGAAAACATTCACCCTATTGGGGAGTCTTATACCAGCCTCTATCATCGTCTGAAAGAATTGGGAATGCTAAACCCGATTGAGCTAAAACTTCCAAACCCACCACCTAGAAACATTGACCAGTCAGTCAGATGCGAATATTGCTCCGGGGCACTGGGGCACGATACTGAAAAGTGTCGGCACTTGTAATATGCTATACAGGAGCTCATTGACAGTAGGGGGATCGAGGTGAAGGCTCCAGAGACTCCAAACATTACTCAGAATCCACTACCAACTCATCATGAGACACACATGATAGAGTTAGAATAAGAAGAGGGCAGCAAGAAGCCGTCCCAATCGGTAATGATGATAAAGGCCAACAATAAAGTGGAGAAAAAGGTTGAGAAAGAGAAAGCGATAGGTGAGTTACCAGTGCAAAAAAAGCTAGTTGTTGAGACTATGAAAATTGTGGTGCCAGGGGCTAAGCCGTTGTTGACAGTGAAAGGAGCGTACATGGAACTGGTGGTCATAAAGTCGGTAGTGCAAATGCCGGTGGTAGATACTAAAGCTATACCTTGGAACTACAACAAGGTCACAGTAATATACAGAGGGAAAGAAGTTAAAGGGGAGGTCAATGAAACACACGGCCTCACTCATTCCTGGCGGTGCTTTGCCCCGGAAGAATTATGGAAAATGAAGGTGGTAAAGGAGAGTCATGTGAAGAAGCCAGTCTCTGAAGAAGAAGCAGAAGTGTTTTTGAAGAAGATAAAAGCTCATGACTACTCGATAGTAGAACAGATGAGAAAGACGCTTACATAAATCTCATTGCTTTCATTGCTAATTCACTCAGAGGAGCACATGAAGGCGCTGTTAAAAATACTAAATGAAGCATATATCCTCGAAAAAATCTCAGTCTGCCATCTTGAAAATATCACTAACAAATTTTTTGAGTAGAACAAGATAACTTTCTCGGACAATGAATTGCCCGTCGAAGGGACTGAATACAACAAGGCACTCTATCTCACCTTCAAAGGTGAAGAATCAGTGGTTACTCGGGTTTTAATAGACAACGGGTCGAGTGCAAACATTTTTCCACTCTCGACTCTCGTAAAATTGAAGATTAATGCTGACAGAATCCATCGAAATAGTGTGAGTGTTCGAGGGTTTGACGGAGGAAGTAAAAATACCTTGGGAGATATTGTGCTGGAGGTCACCATTGGGCCGGTAGACTTTACCATGGAATTTCAAGTGTTAGACATCACTGTGTCTTATAATCTATTGCTAGGACAGCCATGGATCCATGCGGCCAAAGTCGTATCATCTTCCCTACACCAAATGGTAAAGTTTGAATGGGAACAACAAGAAATTACAGTGCATGGAGAGGAAGACGCTTGTAATACCATAATGTCTTTCGAGGAAGTTGAGGGGACAAGGGCCCATGGGTGTATCAGGTGACAGACACTGTACTAGTTAACAAGATAGCCGAATGAGAGAGCTTGCCAATCCCTACAGTGGCATCTACCGTAGTAATGGTAACTAAAGAGATGATCAGAAATGGGCTCACACCGGGAAAAGGTTTGGGGATAGCTTTACAGGGAATAACACAACCTGTCCATTTAACGAGAAATAATGACACATTTGGCTTGGGCTGTAAACCTACCTACACCGACATCCAGAAAGCCAAAAGAACCAAAAAGAAAAGTTGGACCCTCCCGAAACCAGTCCCAAAATTATCCAACACCTTCACTAAGCCTGGTACACAACAACATTTGATGACTGCTGCGTCAAGATATGCTGAGATAAGGCCAGATGCGGAACTCTTCGCGAGGTTTGAAATGTTATTTGGGGATGTGAACATGGTGGAGATGGGCGAGGGGGTTAGTAAGATGGATATCCAGTTCGTCGGGCCTAGTGTTGCACTCAATAATTGGGAAGCCACTCCTTTTCCAATCAGGAGGGAGTCTTGGTAGTTAGCTTTCAAAATATATCATCCTTTCCCAAAAGCAAATTTATTTTTGTAATCCCCACACCCTACTGAAATCAAATGTATCCAACCTCTCTTATCTTTTTGAAAAATATCAATGAAATGCAATTTCTTCTTCTTTCTTCATTTTTGCCTTATTTTATTATTTTTTCTTTTCTTCCTTTTGTACAGTTCAATATGCGCTGATTCTGATGATATGTCATGCATGAAGGATTCCCGGCCCAGTTTTGACAATCGAATTATTATACAAGAAATTGAAAATGAGAGTGAAATAGAATATGAAGATGAGGAAATACTGGAAGAAATAAGTAAATACTTGAATCAATATGAGGAAAAACCCAAACCGAACTTAAGTGAGACAGAATCTATCAATTTGGGGAATGAGGATAATGTTCGGGAGACAAAAATCAGTGTACACCTATAAGCTTAACTCAGAAAAGAGCTAATAAAGATGTTGCATGAATACAAAGACATATTTGCCTGGTCCTACGATGACATGCCCGGACTTAGCACTGATTTGGTGGTACACAAGTTGCCTACTTATCCCAAATGTCGGCCGGTAAAACAAAAGTTGAGAAAGTTCAAAACGAACATCAGCGTGAAGATAAAAGAAGAGGTGAATAAGCAGTTTAAGGTAAAGGTCATACGAGTTACCAAATACCCCACATGGTTAGAGAATGTTGTGCCAGTTCCAAAGAAAGACGGAAAAACCAGGGTGTGTGTTGATTATAGAGACCTCAACAAAGCCAGTCCAAAGGATGACGTCCCATTGCCGAATATCCACATATTAATCGACAATTGCGCCAAGCATGAAATTGGCTCTTTTGTAGATTGTTATGCAGGTTATCACCAGATCCTAATGGACGAAGAAGATGCGGAGAAAATATCTTTTATCACGCCTTGGGGAATATACTGCTATAGAGTGATGCCGTTTGGGTTAAAGAACGCCGAAGCTACATATATGAGGGAAATGACCACAATATTTCATGATATGATGCATCGAGAAATTGAAGTGCATGTGGACGAAGTCATCATAAAGTCAAAGAAGCAACATGATCATGTCAAGGACTTGAGGAAGTTTTTCCAAAGACTTCGAAGGTATAATCTTAAACCCAATCCTGCAAAATGCACTTTTGGAGTACCTTCAGAGAAACTATTGGGATTTATAGTAAGTCGGCGACGTATTAAACTAGATCCGTCAAAGATAAAATCCATCCAGAGTTTGCCTCCGCCGAAGAATAAGAAGGAAGTAATGAGCTTACTAGGCAGGCTGAGTTATATTAGCTGGTTCATCGCTCAATTGACATCAACATATGAGCCTATCTTCAAATTGTTAAAGAAGGATGCAGCAATGAAATGGACTGATGAATGTCAGGAAGCTTTCGATAAAATCAAGGAATATTTGGCAAATCCTCTAGTGTTAGTTCCTTCGAAGCCGGGAAGACCTTTGATCTTATATCTGACGGTGCTTGATAACTCCTTTGGCTATGTACTGGGACAGCACGATGAGACTGGTAAGAAAGAGCAAACTATATATTACTTAGTAAGAAATTCACATCTTACGAGGTAAAATATACTCAGTTAGAGAGAACATGCTGTGCATTAACCTGGATGGCTCAGAAATTGAAATATTATTTGCCAGCATACACTACATATCTGATATCATGGTTAGATCCTCTGAAGTATATATTCCAGAAGCCCATGCCTACGGGGAGACTTGCTAAATGGCAGATTTTGCTGACAGAATTTGACATTATTTATGTAACACGTACGGCGATAAAGGCACAAGCAGTTGCAAATCACCTAGCAAAAAATCCAGTGGATGATGAATATGAACCACTAAAGACATACTTTCCGGATGAGGAGGCAATGAATGTCGAAGAAATGGAACGAAGTGATAAGCCAGGATGGAAGATGTACTTCGACGGAGCCGTCAACAGTAAATGAGTTGGCATTGGAGCAGTGTTTATTTCAGAAATGGGTCAACACTATCCCGTTACCGCTCAGCTTTGAGTTTTTCTGTACCAACAATATGGCCGAATACGAGGCATGTATAATGGGATTAAGGATGGCAATAGACATGGGTGTTCAAGAGATTTTGGTCATGGGTGACTCGGATCTTTTGACACATCAAATTCAGGGAGAATGGGAGACAAGAGATTTGAAATTGATACCTTATCGGCATTGTCTACATGAACTGTCCCAATGATTCCGATCCATAGAGTTCAAACATATACCAAGAATGCATATTGAAGTAGCGGATGCCCTGGTCACACTATCCTCTATGTTACATCATCCGGATAAAGCCTATATAGATCCACTTCAAATACATGTGTATGATCAGAATGCTTACTGTTTTGCTATGGAAGGAGAGTTAGATGGAGAACCGTGGTATCACGATATCAAGAAATACTTGAAGACAGGAAAATACCCAGAAGAAGCCACCGGAGATCAGAAGAGAGCTGTAAGACGCTTAGCGAATGGCTTTTTCCTTAGTGGAGGAATTATATATAAAAGAACACCAGAATTGGGCGTGCTGAGATGTGTGGATGCGTGACAAGCTGATATGATTATGACTGAGGTGCATGCTGGAGCTTGCGGACCTCATATGAGCGGATATATCTTAGCAAAGAAGATTTTGAGAGCAGGATATAATTGGTTCACCATGGAGCGGGACTGTATCAGGCATGTGAAGAAATGCCACCAATGCCAAGTACATGGATATTTAATTTATTCACCACCTTATGAACTGCATACGATGTCTACACCTTGGCCATTTTTCGCCTGGGGCATGGATGTTAACGGACCAATAGAGCCTGCAGCTTCTAATGGACAAAGATTCATCTTGGTCGCGATTGACTACTTTACCAAGTAGGTGGAGGCAAAGACATTCAAGGCGGTGACGAAGAAAGCCGTGGTGGATTTCGTGCATGAAAATATTATATACCGATTTGGAATTCCCAAAGTGATTACCACGGACAACGGGGCAAATCTGAACAGTCACCTCATGGCGAAAGCATGTCAGAGATTTAAGATCCTGCATCGTAACTCTACACCTTACAGGCCAAAGGCAAATGGAGCAATAGAAGCTGCAAATAACAATATAAAGATGATCCTTAGGAAAATGGTGGAAGAGTCTAGACATTGGCATGAGAAGTTGCCTTTCGCTCTTATGGGTTATCGCACAACAGTGCGTACTTCTATTGGCGCCACACCCTATTCATTGGTGTATGGGACAGAGGCTGTTATACCCGCAGAAATCGACAAACCGTCACTTCAAATCATAGTTGAGGCTGGGATTGATGACGATGAATGGGTAAAAGCTCGATTGGAACAATTAAATCTGATTGATGAGAAGAGGTTAGCAGTGGTTTGTCATGGGCAATTATATCAACAAAGAATGGCTAGATCATATAATAAGAAGGTGCGTCCTCGGAATTTTGAAGTCGGACAACTGGTATTGAGGCGTATCTTACCGCATTGGGCTGAAGAAAAAGGCAAATTCGCCCCAAACTGGCAAGGGCCATTCATTGTATCACAGGTGTTGTCTAATGGGGCATTATATCTGACAGACATTGAAGGGAAATGTGTAGAAACTGCTATTAATTCAGATGCGGTCAAAAGATACTACGTATGATTCCTTTTCAATTGTATAATTGTATTTGAAATGATGAAGGCATTTTATTCTCTATCCAAATACTTTATCCATTGACATCCCCTTTGAGCCGTGTTCGATCTATTCTTTCATACCCCTCTCTCGGAATTGCTTATGATACAAAAGAAAAGTAGAAAATGAAAAATGAAAAAAAAGACAAAGAAATCGGGAAAAGTCAGACGAAACCATGAATTATTGGCGTAGTCCGAACTATGTTTTGACTTGATCCCAAAAGGGTACGTAGGCAGCCTCATTGAGGTTCAGTCACAATAAAGGAAAAATCCAAAAATCCCCCACATATTGAAACTGGGGCAGAAGTTATGTTTTATAATTCCGAGAGTTGTATATATTTTGAAACCATCGTAAACTTTTGAGCCTTTATACCCTTCTTTCTTAACCCATCCAAAAGCCACATTACGGTCCAAAGAAAGACCTTCTAATCAATTTCAAGAATATAACAAAATACAATGAGAATAAAAAAAAGGGGGGGGGGGGCACGGACAACACCGGTCGTTCAGAAAAACAAAAGAAAAAAAATGAAAAAAATAAATAAAAAAAATGAATGAGAGAGTCTCATATGTGAAAACCTTAATCGGCACCGTGAGGCGACCGCGAGATTGAGAGAAATAAAATGAGAGAGTCTTGTCAATGAAAACATTTACCGGCACTGCAAGGCGATTGTGAGGTTGAGAGAAATAAATGAGAGAGTCTTACTGGTGAAAACCTTTCACAGCACCATAAGGCGATTGTGATGATTATTTCAGAAAAAGAGAAAAGCAACAAAAATAAGATCGGTTTGGGTTGCAAAAGTTGGAATTGGAATAATAGATTGAACAAACTGGGCCAGAGTTTAAATATATGGCATGGTCAACAGAATCAGCCAACATACCCAGATAAGTTCTATCACTTCTCCAAAACACCCTTACCCCTTTTGAAATTCATTTGTTTCCGCATTTCTTTGTTGTCCATTAAAAGTTAACTACCAGCTTCTGATGATAAAAAGAAATAGTTGAAAATAAATAAAGAAGGGTGGCAATCAGAGCCGAAAGAAAAGAAAACAAAAAGATGAAAAGCAAGAAAATACAAAAAGAGTTTACAAAAGATAGTCAAATGAGAGACTGCACAGCAGAAGAAAAGCAAAAGGAGGAAAAATGATAAAAGGCAGAAGCGGCAGATGTCAGTTGCCAGCAGCTTATAACTAATAAGATCTTGTTTTTGTTGATTTAGACAGGAACAAATTGTCACTAATCACTTTAAAGTGAATGTGACCAATGTGAAAAGAAAGAAAACATAAAAAGAAGTTCAGCAATAAATGGAGGAATCCATGGATGAAAAAATCAATCAATCAAGAAAACACCAAAAACAACAGGAATGTATCATTTTTAAAATTCACACCCCAGTTATCAAACTGAGGGAATACTTTTCTGCATTCGCATTTCATGCATCATGCGCCCACCTTGATAACTAGGGAATATTTTTCTGCATTCGCATTTCATGCATCAGGAGCCCACCTGGATAACAAGGGAATATTTTTCTGCATTCGCATTTCATGCATCAGGCGCCCACCTGGATAACAAGGGAATATTTTTCTGCATTCGCATTTCATGAATCATGCGCCCACCTGGATAACAAGGGAATATTTTTCTGCATTCGCATTTAATGCATCAGGCGCCCACCTAGATAACAAGGGAATACTTTTCTACATTTGCATTTCATGCATCAGGCGCCCACCTGGATAACAAGGGAATACTTTTCTCCATTTCGCATTTCATGCATCAGGCGCCCACCTTGATAACAAGGAAATATTTTTCTGCATTCGCATATCATTCATCAGGCGCTCGGAATATTTTTCTGTATTCGTATTTCATGCATCAGGCACCCACCTGGATAACAAGGGAATAGTTTTCTACATTCGCATTTCACGCATCAGGCGCCCACCTGGATAACAAGGGACTATATTTCTGCAATTTTAATTTCTGTTCAGGCGCCTACCTGTATAACAAGGGAATACATTTTTGCAATTTTAATTTCTGTTTAGGCGCCCACCTGTATAACAAGGGAATACACTTCTGCAATTTTAATTTCTGCAATTTTGGTTTGTGTTAGCTAACATGAGTAACACCGTAACACGAGAAGCCTACACTGGGGCAGAAGAAAAAGTTTGTTGTTTTGTTTTGTTTTGTTTTGAGTAGGTATCAGTTTGAAGGCGAGAAGTACCATTGAAAATCACAAAAAAAAGAGGAAGCAAGAAAAAGAAAAATCAACAACAAAAAAAAGAAGGACAGCCGCACAGAAAATCAAGGAAAAAGAGACAAAGAAGAATAAAGAGACAAGAAGTTAGATAGGAACAATTGTAACTCGTAGAATTATAGCTTAGAATATCTTCTTCGTTTTACATTTTACCCCTGGTGTAATAAGGAGTAGGTCAGCAAGTCATAACAGTGTCAATGCACCAGTAAGTCTGGTAGTTTTTAAACTACCAGACCTTCCCGAACTACACTGACCTGATTCATGTTTAGCCCAAGATATGTAGTCAACCTCTGAGGCAGGGTGCGGTCAAAAGGTTTTCAAAAATGCTTCTCACAGAATATGCCAATGGTCAAAATTCTCTCATTACTGCTCACTTGTCTTTGTACTAAAACTCTTCGTGTTCCCGAGCAAAGAAGGGCAGTTGTGAGCACGTGCTTTTTGCCCTAAGCAACAAATTCCAAAATTAAAATAAATAATATTTTGTGTGCAATTACATGTTTTGATTGGAATAAGATGCATTTTGTGTGATTGAACAATTAGAGAAAATTAAAAAAAAAATAGATTAAATACATGTATTTCAATTTAAGTGGTTAAAAAGGAAAATTAACAAAAAGAGCATTAATAACGGAAATTAAGGATAAAATAGTAAAAAAATGTCAAAACATATCAGAAAATTAGTAGAAGTAGGAAATTGAATAATTGAAAATAATATAAAAAGAAAATTGAAATACAAAAGGATAATACCACAAAAAATAATTAAAAATACAAAGAAATTACAAGGAAAATACAAAGAAAAGGAAGTTGGGCCAAATGCTAGCCCAAACACATTGTCCCAAAGCATTCTCAGATACCCGGTCCAAATGATTTAAATTGAAGTAATCCCAGTCGTTCATCTCTCCAAATCCAATGGCTGAGAATTTATCTGGAGTTAATTAATTAATTAAGATTTTGGAATTTATCTGGACCGTCCAAACCTTATGATCTAACGGACAAAAGCCCACCCCCACCTAACTTTGAACGGCACCGTTTAATGCAAAATAATCCTGACCGTTGATCTTGATTGATCCATTGGCCAAGGACCAGTCAACCATGACAGGTATTTAAACCCCATCTCTAAGAGACGGCCGGCCATTTCCCCACTTATCAAACCCTAGCCGCTTTCTCTCTTTTTCTCTCTAACCTCTTCATCTTCTTGTTCAAAACTTCGCCGGCCATGGAGACTGGCCGTCTTCCATGGCCATCTCTGGCCATCCCTCACCCTCAAACCTCTTTCTTCTTGTTTCCCCACCACAAGCCACCATGAAAACCCCAAGAAACCATAAAAAACCCTAGCTTATTGAAATTCCGGTCATCGGAGTTCATCTCCGGTGACCAAAACCTATGAGAACGGCTCCCTGATTAACACCACCTAACCCTCATCCCTTGATCTATCACCCCTCACAAACCATTTATCTCGAATATCACCCTATTTGCTCGAATCTTCACAAATTGGTCGCCGGAACCCTAACTCCGACGACTCAAACAAACCACCACCCAAAAATCCCACCTTTTTCACCTCTAACACCCATCCCCAAACAAAAAGGCTTCAAAGCTGAAGTCTTGGATCTGAAAGAAGAAAACCAGAAAAAAAAAGAAAATAAGAAAAAGAAAAAAAAAACTGGAGAAAGGAAAAAGAAGAAAAGAAAAAGAAATAATGAGAAAAGGAAGCTCAGGAGTCAAATCCTGCAAGCTAACTCCTTTTTTCCCCCTTTCTTGTTTATTTGTTCTGTGATTTTTGTTTTATCTTTGTTTGATTCTTTTGTTTCCAGTATGTTTCTAGTATGTAAGCCATTTAAACAACTGCATGATAGATTAGGGTTATCGTCTTTGAAAAGTCCCTATTTTTCTCTGTTAAGATCTGTCTTTCTTTGATTAATTCTTCCTCATCTTCATGTCTATTATCATGCCTTCTATTTAGATCTTCTTCTTTAGTCGTATGAATCACTACATGTTCAGATTAGTCCTTATCTTCTAGAAATCTCTATTGTTCTGTTTAAGCCATGACTTCTTTTGAAGCTTCTTTTATAAGTTCTACCCATCTGTGCTTGGTCAAGAACATGTTAAACATGATTAGTGTTTTCAGTAGCCTTTTAAACATAAGAAAGTTCTGACTATGCCTGCTTCATATTGGATTGATACACTGTGTTGTGGAATCTGGATTACAAGTCTTTGATTGAAATTAAACAATATTCAATCTCTTCTCTGAGTTTTGGTTAATTGATAAGTTACTCTAATTTCATGGCTATTTATGCAATTTGGTATGAAAAGGGCTATGTTTGCAATAATTTTTGTGTTAGCTGATTACTGTTAATACCTAGTATGCTTAGGTAGAATTGGTTATAGTTGCAATAGTGTAGTAGCCTGAAAAGTGGCTAATTATGAAAAAATATTTTAGGTAGTTTAAAATTGGTTAAAATTGAAAACCACAAAAAGAGGTCACAAGTGAACTGAATAACAAAGAGTGGTCAGTCTTGCAACGGACCAACTCTAATAATTTTGAAACACTTGGTAAGTGTTAAATAGGCTAAGTGTGTAATAAAATTGACTTAAGTCTAATAGGCTAGACTTGCAAGGTCCCAATTGGCCTATGTTCACTAGTTGGCTAGGCTTGCAAAGTCTTAGCCAGCCTGGGATTCACTAATTGGCCCAAAATTGCAAGGCTAAGTCCAAACTTTGGACTGGCCAAGTCTTAAACAAGTTAGTTCTGAATAATTAAGCAAGCTAGTCCTGCAAACTAGCTTCAATAACAGAAAATGAAATAAAGGAGGTTAGAATTGAAATGAATTGAAGTTTAATATGGCCAGGTCTTAAAGACTAATGTAAACACTGGCCAATAATTAAATAAGAGCTGAAAATTGAAAAACCTGACCTGTACAGGTCGGGTAAATAGTGAATGCCCTTAAGGGCATATAGGGAACAGAAAATGGCAAAGTTGCGGATTTAATAGAGCCTATAGGGACACTGAAGACATTTAGGCTCATGATTTATGCAATATTGCACAAGATTAAGGGCATTTTGGTCCTAAATAAAAGGTAACTTAGTAAATAACACTAACAAGTAGGGGCACACTAGTAAAAGCTCCAAAAAGGAATCAAATAGAACCTTCCAGCACATGCTGGAAGGCATTTCATAATAGAAAATGGGGCTAAAGTGCAAGTTTTGGTAAAAAGGAGGGGAGGGAATTAGAATTACTTTCTAGCTTTTCCCCCCAAAATTTTCACCATCTCTAAATATCCCCATTTAGAGCCTGTTTAAGGGCTGGATTTTGGGAGATCAAAATTTTCAGAAAAATTTTATACACTATATCGTAGATGGCTGCCTGGGTTTTCTGTTTGAAGTTCATATTTAAAGTTGTGTGGATTTCTGCTTTTCATTGGGTCGCTATTGTTGTTGATGTGTTAAGATTCAATTGCTCGTTGGGATTCATTCTAGCTTACCGTTGCATTGCATGTGCTGATTCTAATCACTGTACCTATTCCTTCACTTAGAATTCATTGGATTTCTTTGCTTAATCAGGTACATATCCTCGTTCGAGCTATGTAATTTGAAGCTATTATGATGAAATGAAGAGCTTGATGCTAGTTTAAAGCCTATTGTCATTTTACATTTTTGTTTTGTAGCTGTTTAAATAGTTGAATCTGTAATTCAGTAGGAGATATTATGTATATGTAGAAGCACGAATGAAACAATGTAATAAGTAGTAAGTAGATATAATATAGTGATAGTAGTCAAAATCACTTAGTTAAAATAGGGTAAATGGTAAAACCATATCAATTAATCTCGAAGTAAGACCTATAACACTAAATTCGCAGTATTAGTTTCAATCAACCCCTCGCAGATGGTTTAAATTGATATTTGTTAGTTAGATTTGAACAAGTTTAAAAACGGCTATAATAACAAAACAAAGCAATTGTTTAATTAAGACTGATTTTGTAATTTCAAATGAACCAGACTCATAGTAAACTCAGTGACAAAATATAACTAGCATCTCCAAATGAGCTATATGTAACGACCCGACCGGTCGTTTTAGAAAATCACGCCCCAATCCCTAATTTAACTGTTCCCCTAAGTTCATTTCTGCTATTGTGGTTTGCCGGGAGAGTCGGTTATGAAATTTGGAGCATTTTGGGACACTTAGTCCCTAAATGAGAACTTTTAAGCTAGAAAATGGCCCGTAGCCGGAACAGTGTTAAGACGATCTCGGAACGGAAATCCGATGGTTCCATTAGCTCCGTTAGGTGATTTCGGAGTTGGGAGCGCATTCGGAATGTATTTTGGAGGTCCGTAGCTCAATTAGGCTTGAAATGCCGAAGTTTGAAATTTTGGCGAATCCGAACGTTAGGTGAGATTTTGATCCGGGGGTCGGAATGGAATTCCGACAATTTCTGTAGCTTCGTTATGTGATTTTGGATATGTCCACAAATTTTCAGGTCATTCGGACGTCGTTTGGTCGGGTTTTTGATTGAATGTTAGTTTCGAAAGTTTTGAAGAAACTTAGGCTTGAATCCGTGTGTAATTGGTGATTTTGATGTTTAGGATGGTGTTTTTATGATTGGAACAAGTTCGTATCATGTTTTGGAGTATGTTGGTGGTTTTCGTTGGGGTCCGGGGGCCTCGGGACGATTTCGGATGCCTAACGGGTCATTTTTGGAAGTTTTTGGACTGCTGTTCTGGTATCTGGTATTGTTCTTCGCGTTCGCGAGGGTCCTATCGCGTTCGCGAAGAAGAATTTGGCCTCTAAGACTTTGTTCTTCGCGTTCGCGATGAAGGCATCGCGTTCGCGAAGAAGGATTTTCCATCAGAGCCTTTGTTCTTCGCGTTCGCGAAGAGTCCCTCGCGTTCGCGAAGAAGGATTTTCTGTCGCACGGGTCCTACTTCGGAAGCTCATATCTTTTTATCTACAAGGAATTTTGAGGTGATTCAAACACGAAAGTTGTAGCTCTTTGAATCTAGTTTTCAGAAACATATTATAATAGTCATTTGGAGTTGTGTGTAAAAAGTTATGACCATTGCAATAGAGGCTGTCCGAGCAAGTTGGAAAAATGAATTTCTGGGAGTTTGTTCTTCGCGAACGCGAGAGAAGGACCGCGAACGCGAAGAACAAATGCCTGGGCAGCAGAATAAAGTTCAAACTTCGTCCCATTTGCCATTTTTGACGATTTGGAGCTCGGGTAAGGCGATTTTTCGGGAGATTTTTGGAGAAATCAAAAGGGTAAGTACTCTTAACTCAATTTTGGTTGTATAGCTCGAATCTATTGCAAGTTTTAGTCTTTAATTTGAGAATTTTTGTTAAAAATGGTAGAAAACCCTCTTGGATAGAATCAAGTATTTGATGGGCCATTTGTGGTCCGATTTGGGTGTTCTTGGTATGGTTAGACTCGTGTTGAGATAAGGAATCCGAAAATGTAACTTTCGTAATTTTTTGAGAAGCGTACCGAAAGTCGGGTTTTGGCAACTTTGTGGTTTGGGTGTAATTCGATTGTTTTGATTGGGTAATGCCCAATTGGCCTATTTTGATGTGATTCCATTGATTTTTATCAGATATTACACCTGTGGAGGCCGACATTCGCGGCAAGAGAGTTATTTCTTAGCGGTTTTGTACCGGAATTGAGGTAAGTGGCTTGTCTAACCTCGTGTGGGGGACTTTCACCCCTAGGATATTATTGTGATACTTTAAATGCCTTGTACGCGAGGTGACGGGCGTGTACATGCGCTGGTTGTTGAACACATACTTTACTCAAAATGTTCGATGAGTGATATTCCTGTTCTTAGTTGTTAAATTCGATATTCCTACCCGGTAGTAGTTAGAAAAGCATGATTAGATAGAATCTAATTGTCTAGTTGCTTAATTGACTTACTTGAGTTTTCTTGGTAATCGCTGGCGCTGTTCATCGGCGAAGTTATCATTAAGCATATTATACTTCTCTCTGTGTATTCCTTTACTTGCTGTGGTTATGGACTACGGGTTCGATTCCCGAGATCCTGAGCTTATTGAAATATGGACTACGGGTTCGATTCCCGAGATCTTGAGATTATTGAAATATGGACTACGGGTTCGATTCCCGAGATCCTTAGCTTATTGAAATATGGACTACGGGTTCGATTCCCGAGATCCCGAGATTATTGAAATGTGGACTACGGGTTCGATTCCCGAGATCCTGAGATTATTGAAATGTGGACTACGGGTTCGATTCCGAGATCCTGAGATTATTGAAATGTGGACTACGGGTTCGATTCCCGAGATCATGAGATTATTGAAATGTGGACTACGGGTTCGATTCCCGAGATCCCGAGATTATTGAAATGAGGACTACGGGTTCGATTCCCGAGATCCTGGACTTATTGGTAGGGACTGCGGGTTCGATTCCCGGAGATCCTGAGTTATTGAGATATTATTGAGACATGGGCTGCGGGTTCGATTCCCGGAGACCCAGAGGTACTGAGAATGGGACTGTGGGTTCAATTCCCACGGATCCTGGATTTGTTTATTTGAGTTGGTTATTTGTTGTTAGCTTAATTGTAGACAGTTGCAGTAATCATCATAATGTTGTTATTTCGGAAATTATTATCATTTAAACTGTTTATTTTGTTATCATCATTATATTATTGTTTTCTCAGTAGGGCCCCGACCTACCTCGTCACTACTCCATCGAGGTTAGGCTTGGCACTTACTGCTGAGTACCGCCGTGGTGTACTCATGCTACTCTTCTGCACACTTTTGTTGTGCAGATCCAGGTACATCAGAGCAGGCTCGTGCTAGGTGATTTTCGCAGCTTTTCTGGAGACCTCGAGGTATGATCTGCTACGTCCGCGGATCCGGAGGCTTTCCTTCTATTCTAGTAGTACTAGTTGACATTTTTCTTCATTTCGTTGTTAGATACTCTTTACACATAGAGCCACAGTTGCATTTTCTCTTTTAGTCTGTGTTACCGTGGGGTTCCGGATCTTGGTAGTGTTTTATTCATTGTGTGATGGATGTATGTGCCAAGCGGCACAGATTACATATCTTTTATGCTATTTTTCCGCTGTTTCTTATTTAAGTATTTATAACTTGTATATTCCGCAACGTGTTAGGTTTACCTAGTCCTGGGGACTGGGTGCCATCACGACATGTTCACAATTGGTGAACTAGGGTCGTGACACTATAAGTAATTGAACCATTTAGTTTAATCTTGTTTTTACATAGTTAGATAACCTCTTGTCACTTAGCTAGTAAATAACTTGGATCATAGTATGAATTAACTATTGGAGAACAAAGTAAAAATAATTTGTTAATTAGGTTTTCTGCATATTAGACAATTGTGATTCAAAATTGATATTGTTACTTTTGTGCAATAATTTTCTCTTAATGAATAAAGTATAATTTGAATTTATTCCTTTTGATCTCAAGTGCTAGTTCATATCATGTGTTTTCGATCTTTGTTTTCATTCTCTCTGTTTCGTTTTGGTCTGGGCCTAACGTGTAACGCAGGCCTGGATTGTGTTCGAATATCAGTTGGGCTTCTGATGAGATCCCCAACATAATCTGGGTTATTGAGACCCAGATATCCATAGCACTCTGTTGAATACAAGCCTAGGAGTCCAGGCCTAGTAACAACAAAAATAATAAGGCCTGGACTCATTTTCTGGAAGTGTAAGGCAATTAAATTGGTTAAGGGAAAAACAATGTTAGAAAATATAGTTATACGTTAAGTTTGGACTGTAAAAAACGAATGGGATGAGCCTCGCATGGTAATAAAAATAGCGGGGCCCCCATATAAACAAATGATGAATACATAATTGATTCGGGAAGGTTGATAGCAAATTCCACAACCTTTCCCAAAGATTAAAAGCCTCTAGACGATTATTAGGCAAGATTTAATAAATATACCTTCCTCAATACGAGTGTGCACTTGGTGCAACTCAAATCATAAATCCCAACGAAGACGAAATGTATTAAAGGTCACAGGCGTACCGGTTGCGGTGTGATTCGAAATACGTTTTCGCGACATCGCAATTCGTAAAAATATTAAAGCTTGAAATAGGTACATATTGTTAAAAGGCATATAATAAGTCATATAAAATCGAAAATGATAGTTGAGCGACCGGGCTAAAACCACGGAATCCGGGAGTGCCTAACACCTTCTCCCGGGTTAATAGAATTCCTTATCCAGGTTTCTAGTTTCGCGGACTGTAATACAGAGTCAATTTCCTTGGATTCGAGATTAACAGTTGACTTGGAACACCATTATCTTTCCAAGTGGCGACTCCGAAAAATTAAACAAAATCCCGGACCGATTGTCCTTTATTTGGAAAAACCCCTTCCTCTTTGTTCTTATATCCTTCCCGGGGTGTTTGAATATCGAGGTATACCCTATTCTCTTAATCGGAAACTTTTTAAAAGGTCGGGGGTAGTAAAAAGAGAGGTGTCACAACTGTGAGCACGTGATTTTTGCCCTAAGCAAATTATTCCTAAAAAATCGAAACAAAATATTTTTTTTACAATTTGTGTTGATATTTGTGGCATTTTTGTGTAAATTAGTTTCATAATAATTCATAAAAAATATTCAAAAATATGAATATGCATTAGAATTTTAATTTTACAATTTTAATATTAATACATTTTGAGAACAAATTAACAAAAAATCAAAAATAGCATTTTTTATGTTTTAATTGAAAATTACCATAAAATAGATATTAATTAGTTTAACAATTTAATAAAATCCGAAAACAAATACGAAAATACAAATAAAAATATATACGAAATTGGGCCATTCAGACTAATTAGCAGCCCAAAAACAAGTATAATGTACCTGCCCAGGCCCAAAGAAACGAGTGCCCGATCTGCCTATGAGTTTAAACGATCCTGTTTCAGTGCAAAGAGATCTGGACCATTGAAATACTTGATCTAACTGTCATGTTACACAAGCCATTAATACTTAAAATGACAGCGTTTAGTGTTTTAAATCCAGGCCGTTCATTGGGTTAATCTAAAGGATGAGGCTTCCGTTTCATTTAAACTAGACGACATCATTTAGGGGGCTTAAGAGACCTCAGCAATTGATACACTTAATCCAATGGTCATAAATCAATAGGGGTCTTTAATATGTCAAACGTTACACCCTTTATTCATTTCAACCCCTTTCTTCCCTATCAGCAAACCCTAAGCGCCCTTAATTACTCTCAGTTCCCGCCGGAACCCTATCGGCGGGAGACACAACCTTTACCAATCACCCCGTCCTTAACATCGTATAATCATCGTGACCTCCTCTTCCTACCCCTCCACTTTCTTTTCCTCGAATAAGTCATGAATTCTTCGAATGTTTGATTTAGTGTCGTCGGAACCCTAGTTCCATAGAACAACCCTTCATCCAAATTAAACCAAAATCACACCAGAGACAACCCTTGATGTGCTAAGCCCTTTTCTGAAATCCTCAACACCTAAAAACCACTGAAAAATCCAAACGTCCAAGAAAAGTATGCCAGTTCAAGAAAATCGCCAAGGCTTTCTAAAAATTAGAAGAACCTGAAGAAAAGAAGGAAAAGATAAAAAAAAAATGCGTGAGTAAATTGAAGATAGAAAAAGCTAAGTTTTACTATTTCTTTCTTTCTTTTGATTTTTTATTTGTGTGCATGTGTTTTTATTGTTTTCTATTTTGTTTTTGTTTTCTTAGATTACTGAGTCTAGTTTTAGAAAAATATTAGCTTGTAATTGTTAAAAAATTAATTAGATATTAGTATTAGTAGTAGCTTTTAGTTCTGAGTTGATTAGAAATAAGTTTCAATTTTTAATTAGTAGTTGATTTGTTGATAATGTTTAGTCGTATCTGTAGTTGTGATTCTGAAATCATTGACAGTAATTAGATATTATAATTTTTGATTAATAGTTAAATAGACTTTGATAATTTTTTGATATTATTTTTATGTTGACTGTTTTAAGATTGATATTAATTAGAAATTATGGTTTAATAGAATTAATGGTTAAATTTTTGATTGGTTTCTAGAATTTTTCGATTCTGATTATCATTAGTTCTTAAATTGATTCTGAAAATTGATAAAAATAATTTTGTTCTTATATTAGTTTGTTATTAGAATTGAATTGTTAGTTTAGTTTAATTCGATTGGTTGTAGTTGTTTCTGAAATTAATCAAGTTTAATGGTGTTAAAGGGTAAAATGATAGTAGGGTTATTTGGTAAATAGGACTTGGATTCAGGGATGTTTTGGGTACATAAAATGGTTTAGAGGTAATAAATCTTAGGAGGTATGGGTAGTATAAGCAACATAAAAGGACATTTTAGTAAATATTAAATAGAAATGGGGGCAAAAGGGGAAATACAGTATAATAGAACATTCTATATAGGGGAACAGGGGTATTTCTGCATTAATAAGGGGGTAATAATAAATTATTTTAAAAGAATAGTGTTAAAATTGAAATAAAAGGGGGGACTAATGGGTAATTTCAGAGGTTTTGAATTTCCCTCCCTTCAAACTCTATAAATAGGCCTCCATTGGCCTCTTTCAATAAGTTTTGGCAAATCTGAAGTCTACTAAAATATTTTCTGCTATTTTCGATTTCAATTCTCACAACTCATCATTTCAAAACTCCAAAAAATATCAAACTCGTACTGTTACATTGATTCTTAGAGTAATCTGAAGGTTATTTGGATCTGATTGTCAAGCATGATAGAAAATTGAATAGTATCAGTCAAGTGTTGGTTTTCTGTTGTTCAGTTACTTCTGTTGGTTTGAATCTGGTGTGATGAAGCTGTATCTATTGATTGCTATTGAATTCCTATTGTTGATCCTTATTTTTGTTACTTCAACCTAGAATCTCATTGATTTTTCTTCATTTTTAGGTACACAACCAGTTCCATTTGTTGTATTTCAAGTTTGACAAAATGAAAACCAATGGAATTTCTGTTTATGAACCTGTTACCAATAGATGTGTTTTGTAATCAGATATTTATAGATATAAAAGCAGTAATTGGATGTATTCATTTGGATTAACAGAACTTGTACTGAACTTTAAATAATGGATTGTTTTGCTGCTACGTTTCGATTAGATTGTGTTTGATTTGTAACAGAACTATAATCAAACTTTAAAATTTAGTGAATTATCATATTATTGTTAGATTTTAGATGATTTGAACAGTTAGTCTATAATGAAATCTGAAAATGTTTCAGTGAGCACGATGTACTTGAATTAGTTTAGCTTAACTTTGCATGAAAGTTTAAATAGATAAACGTAATAATTAAGTATCTCTAACTTTTTTTTAAGTAATTCAATGAATAATTGTTTGATTTCAAAATTTATAGCCTTATTCGGATCTTACTTCGTTAATAATCAGAACTTAAAGATAAGTAAATGAACAAATGACTTTGAACATAATTTTTAAGTGTTTCTTCATTAATTTTCTGCAGTGTTATTGGAAATACTTAGAGTAGTTAAAAAAATTAACTCATCATAACTAGGTTCGGTATTTATACCACATTTCAAATCTATGCAAGGCCTCTTGGGCTAGTGTGATTTTGGGCTTTAAATTCATATAATACAAGCTCACGCCATTTTTAGCTTTACGTGTGAAGGCTGGGCCTGTTTATGGCCTATTTTCTATAGATTTTAACAACATATGCCAATTGGGCCTATTAAAATCTAAAAATTGAAGATTGTTACAAATAATAAAAAATTATAGAATTAGTTAGGGTTCTTTGCTTTTAAGTTAAAAATAGAAACAAAAAAAAAACTATAGTTCCTTTAGGATTATCTTTTAATAATATAAATGAGATGAGCCTCGCAAAATTAAATACATAATCGTGGGGCCTTTGAATATAGGTAAAATAAAAAATACTTAGAAATTCGGGATAGACCGTTTACCGAATTTCATGATTTTCGCCAAAGTTAGTAAACACGTAGTTGCTTTAGGCGCAAACTATAATAATGGTACTTTATTAAATACGGGTGCATAATTATGTGACCCTAATCCATATCTCAACGAAGTCAAAATGTGTTAAAGGCCATGGGTGTATTGGTACGGTGTGGTCTGAAATATATTTTCACAACGTTGCAATTCTTATAAAAATTCAACAATAAAAACGGGTTATTAATAAAGGCACATAAAAATATAGAATATATATGGATATCAGATAAAATAAAATACAACAATTGAGTGACCATGCTAGAACCACGGAATTCAGATGTGCCTAACACCTTGTCCTGGTTGATAGATTTCCTTATCTGGATTTCTGGTTCATGGACAGTTAAAAATGTCATATTTTATCGGTTTTGGGATTCAACCGGTGACTTGGGACACCATTAATTTCCTAAGTGGCGAATTTGAATAAATAAATAAATCCCATTCTGACTGTCCTTTAATTGGAAAAACTCCTTTATTACGCCCTTCACGGGGTGTATTAAAACTTCAGTGTAATAAGGAGGTGTGACATTTGTATTCTAACCAAGCAAGGCAATTGGGTATATGTCTATTCCAATTGAAAATTTGTTCCCTAAGGCCCTTGTTCGAGAACCCGCTCTGTTTAATTCTATATGCAACCTAGAATTCCTACTTTCGAGTTCAACTCTAGATTTGTAGGTAGTGCTTCACTTTAGCTACTCAACAAAACAATTAATAACAGAATTAAATAAATAAGCCAATATGATAAACCAGTGTTGTCAAATTAAACTTCAAACAACAACAATCATGTTTTTCCCATGACCCTAGAACATTGGGTTTTAGCCAATCATACTATTGTTCAACAAAATTTGATTCAATTTCATCACAATTAGCAAAACAAATAGAAGAAAAGAACTTGATGACACAAATCCCTCCTTGCCTCTCTATGTCTTGCTTTTGACTTCAAAAACCTTGATAAAAACTACATTGGGCGAGCTTGACCTTATATATGCTAAGTGAATTTTTCTCCAATTTCCTCCTTTACCCTTAATGAACATCGCTAGAATTCTGGACTAGCGCTGCAGCGCATTGGGCAGCGCTAGTCCATTGCAACCCTGCCTTTGACCGCGCTAATACTAGCGCTGCAGCGCATCCGGCAGCGCTTGTCCGGGTGTGTTGTGGCCTAATTTCCTTCCTTGTCTTCAATCACACTTGGTTCCAAGGGGGTCTTTGTTGCTCCAATAATGGTTCTCAATAACGTTTTCTTGCACAATACGAGCTTTGTAACCTGAAACACACACATTTCCTAATTAAAGCCCATTTTTCATCAATTATTAATGATATGATCTTGGGATTTAATCAAGCTTGGACATAATAACAGCTAAATCACCTAGATTTTGCTTATTATCAACATCCCACACTTAATTCATTGCTAGTCTTCGAGCAATCAAACAATACACTGAAGAGATTCATTCACTCAACCATTTCCCCCCTAACGCATTATACCTAGAACAAAGCACATACATCACACCTACCAGTGGAAAATCCTAGTCTCAAAACCGACTTTCAAGTGCCATGCAATATTCATATTTCCTCGAAGCACTCTACACAGAGATCAAGACTTTCCTATCTGTCACGAATCATATGCCCTCACAATAACATCAAAATTATGTAGATCAATTCGCATAATCAAATTCCATGATTATATACATCAAAGAAATAAATTTCACACACTCACAAAAGAAGTCACATGCATGCAAGTGGTACAATAGGCTTTCCCTTAATGTAAATCTCTACTAATGCGGGCTCGTTCGATCTAAAATCAACTAGAAGTTTTTCCAAGTTGTAATGTGGGCTAAGGGACGGGTAGGATATATTGAGGACTAGTGACTAACCCTCCTTCGCTCATTAACACATCACCTAATCACTTTGAGTGCAAATTCTTCAATCCCAACTTCAATTTCACAACTAAAATCACTCCCAATAATGTTCCCTCTTTCTTTAAGCACTACTTTAATTTATACCCCACTAGCAAGAACAAGACAATAATTTATTCACCTACATTTTCCTTCTTTTTTTTTTCAATTTTCACTAGTGGTGTATTATTTTACAAAACAAGTGCACCTTTCTTCCTTTTATTTGTTCCACTAGAAAGCCACCCCACTCTTAGTTCCTTCTTACTTGTTTTAGCGCTCATCTCACTATTAAAGCACATTAAGAGGTTAAAGGATCAAAGATATAAATTAAGAACAAAAAAGATATAGGCTTGTAATGTGGGTGCCAAACAAAAGTCTATAGGCTCAAAAGGGTTAACTAAGGATAGATTTTATTAGTGTTAAGCAATCAAGCTCAAAAAGATCAAAGAAAGCCTAAAATCATTTTTCAAACCAAGCATCACCTCAAATTTTGCTTCAACTCACATACCAGACAAGTTCTAGATGAAAGCACAATACACGGACTACACAAAAAATCTCACCACACGTGGCATAAGACTCGTTAAGATCAGCTCATCAAGACGCTTCAATTCAGTAACAAACATGCAATTAAGGCACCTTTCAGTGAGAATCAATCATTAAGACTAGGCGTTACACTCTAGGATCTGTTGTGTTAAGTTGTGTCAATGCTCTGGGTTGTTTTTCATTTTATAGCTCGTGGCCCAGTACCCTAATCTACAAAATAAAAAATAAAATAAAATCGACCTATATGCGGTTCAAATTAAAACCCTTGGAAAAGAACCGCGCCCTAAAGAAAAACCAAGAGGGAGTTGATTCACTACCCAAAAAAATCTTTTTGGTGTTTTCTTTAGACCCAATTCCCACATGATAATTTTCTTACGATCTGTCATCAGGAAGAGCCTATTATTTTTTAATTTTTTCTTTCAAGACTCAGTCCCTCAATAACCCGGTCGAAAGGGATCCGTCGTCGGGCCGAACTATTTACCTAAAAATATTTTTACTCCTACTCAACACAAACTATCAAGTCAAAACGACCAATTAATTACAACTACATACAACATACGATGAGGGAATCCCCCTTCCCACACTTAAAATGTAGACATGTCCCCATGGCTAAAAATGAAAAAGTACAGTGAGGTAAAGAAAACTTCCCTGAGGTGTCATTCCTGGTTGGAGACGATTTTGGGGTTTACATTGCACGCACGCCCCAACGCTCATAGCCAAACCATGAACTTTTCTTCGACTTGACTTGTCGGTCAGCTATAGAGTCCACATGAGTGCTCAAATCTATCATGAAGGTCCGTAGACGTGCCATCTCCTACTCTATAGCAGTAAAACAAGACACCCAGGAAGGCCCGAAAGAAGTTTCAGGGGAAAAAGTTTTGGTAGCCACCATATTTTGCTCCGGGGCTTGTAGTGCGGCTCTTTGAGGTTCTTCATTACCACCCTCATAGTTGGACTCATCATTCGAGCTGCTAGATGCTACTGCCGTTGGCTCCTTGCCCGTCTTCACTTTATCCGGACGGAATTTGCCTTCCTTTCTTACCAGCACATCTACAGATAAATTTTCTGGCACACGGGCTTCCCTGCATAGTTGAGTAACTAATGAAGGGGAAAAAATCCATACCTCTTTACCTGGCTGCGAATGAACATTTCATCATGTATAACTCTAGCCACATCAAAGTCGTGGCCATTTACAAAGCACCAGATAAGGGCAGCCCGAGGCCCATTAACCTCCTCTTGTTGAGCGATGGCATTAGACGATTATTGATTAGGTGCAGCTAGCACTTGGCTTCAAAGGTGATTACGGGGGAAAGGAACTTGTCCCCGTAGTCCATCCACATTACTTCTTTTTCGGGTACACAAATAGTTTGAAAGAACCTCTCCGATTTTCTATCATTCATGGGTTGGCGCCTGTATTCCTAAAAGTAGTCACCAGCCTCTAGATGAAGGGGAAAATAATAGGTCACTCGTATTGCCTCAACAGAGGCATTTACTGCTTGCCAAATGATAATAGGTGAATTTGATTATATTTATGCCCTAAATAATTACACTTTATTGTTGTTTTGATATTATTTATGATGACAAAATGCTCTTATTAGTGTTTCTAGTATGTTATAGGTACACAACAGTTAATGAAGGCTAAAAGAGTGGTTTTGGAGTCAAAAGAAGATGAAAAAGTCTAATTGCGGAACAAGTCAAGAAATTGTGCAGAAATAGACGGAAGAATCCGAGGCACTATTTGACCGGGGTTACACCGCGATCGCGGCAGAACCGCGGTAGAACATGCATGTAGATGTTTTCAAGATTCAGAAGACTTTGTCCACCGCGAACGCGGTCAAACCATAGTGGAAGGCGGAATTTTTAGGGACTAAAGTGTAAAAATGAAAGTTGTATAACCTAAACCCCATATATATTCTTATGATTCGCCCAAAGGATGCAAGTTTTGTACTATTGACTACTTATGAAAGAAAACTAGTAAGAGAGAACTCTCTCAACATCTTTATTTCTTTTACATTGAATTCTTGATTATGAAATCAATTATCTATTTTATTTTCTTGATTATGAGTAGCTAAATCTTTATCTAAGGTTTTGACGGAACCTATTGATTGATGAACTTCTGGGTTATATGAATACAAATTGTTAGCTAGATTTCTATTTGTTAAACTTCGTTCTTGTTGTAGTTAATTGATAGGATCCTCAATTAGCTGTGCCTATTTAGTGTGCATAACTTGGAAAAGAGTGCATATTTAGGTTATTGTTGAACAACACCACACCTAGATTATTGGAGAAATCTATAATTGTGGGCGTAAAGGTGGGGTTAGGAATAACGAAACCTTGGGTGCAATCTAAAGTGAATTATGCAAATTAAAGCTATATAGGCTAGCTCGGAAGAGTGCAATAGTAAATTATTGTAATTGCTCGGGAGAGAATTACGGTAGAAATAGAGTTCGTGATTGATAGAAAAATATTGACAATTTGTATGAGCATAAATAGAAGGGATTCCATCAATAGGGGAAATCAATACCTTAGTCTTTCTCATTATTCTTTACATTAAATTCAATTATTTTCTTCAATTCTTTAGTTTCTTGCATACAGTAGTTAGTAGAAATCATCCACAAATATATTCAAAAGTTTGGGAAGCTGATTCAGAACTATTGTTGGGTTTTGGAAGTGCAATTGATATGTTAATTCTGTGTGGGATTCGACTTTGGACTTAATAAACCGGATTATATTGACAGCGATTGCATTGTCTTTTATACGACATAGTTGGGCGTGATCAAATTTTGGCGCCATTGCCAGGGAATTAACGGAATTATCAATTGCCATTGACAAAACTACAAGTTTTTGTTGTAGTTAGGTTCTTTCTACACACTCCAAATTAAACATTTTGACGGTTATTGAATTGGGTGCTCAGGTGCATGACTAGGAAATCTGCAAGGACTGGAGAACTAATTGAAGGACTCTCAGACCCAGAGAATATTCCGGGTACGTAACAGGGCAATCGAACAATTTCAACAATCTTAGCAACCACTGAAACTAGATTTTGACATGGGAGATGTAAACGACCCAAACCAGCAAGATTGGTTGAACGTACATGAGGCGCATGAAGGGGCTTTGTTCGATTGGGCACAACGACCTGCTGATAATTTGGCAACTGCCATTATTGTGCCAGCCATTCAAGCTCAATCATTCCAGATTACTAATAACATTCTACAATTGTTGCAAAACAAGGGACTATTTTCTGGGACTCTGGTTGAAGATCAACAACAGCACCTGAAGAATTTTCTTTCTATATGCAAGACGCAGAGGCAGCCAAATGTGACATAGGAAGCCATCAGGCTATTGCTATTTCCATTCTCAATTACAGGGGCTGCACAGGTACGGCTCAACTCACTCCCCATTAACTCTATAGAAACATGGGATGAGTTAGTCAAACAATTCCACAACAAGTTTCATCCACCAAACAAGACAGCTCATCAAATTGATGAGATTGTGAGCTTCAAGAAGAAACAAATGGAGACATTGCATGAGACTTGGGGCAGATTCAAGGGTATGATAGTTATGTGTCCTCACCATGGGGTTCCCAAACGGATGTTCAAAGGTTCTACATGGGGCTCTCAAACATCATGAAGAATATACTAGATGCCTCAGCGGGTGGGCTTTTCTGAGCAAGACTTGGAGAGAAGGCCAGAATTTGCTTGACAAGATGGCTCAGAACTCCGGGTGGACGACCAGGAATGCTCCTATCACTCCAGTGGTACACTCTGTACCTCTGAATCCTTCCAACACTATGGAGGAGAACATGGCTACTTTATTGACACAAATGAGCATCCCGACGAAAAAGGTGGAAGAATATTAGGTAAAGCAGTAGGTTCATATTGTAGATACTACCAATGGTGGTTTATGCACATCTTGCATTAGCCAACCCATAGGTAATCCATGTGCTGCAGACCAAGAACATCATCACCAGCATGAAGACATGAACTACGTGGCTAATTATGGAGGGCAGCCACAGGGAAACAAGAATTGGACTCAGCGGGCTCCCTCAGCCACAATACAATACAATAGGTATGAGGCCACCCAACAACATGGCTCCATATCCTAAACTTTAGACCTTCAACAATTAGCATCAGGGATATCATCCACCTCCACCACAACATGGGGGTAGACATGACGATGGGTTCACCAGGTTGGAAGCTATGATGCAGCAGGTAATTGGGTCACATGCCCAAACCAATGAGAGTATAGATGCACATGACGCAACTATCAAGAATATAGAGGTTCATATGGGCAAGATTGCTATGACACTTAATAATCATCCTCAAGGGACATTGCCTGCAGACACACAAACAAGCCAAAAAGATCAAATCCCAAAGCAGCTAATGGCAGTTAATCTGAGAAACGGTAGGGATCTTGATGCTGAGCAGGACAGTGCTAGAGGCGATTTGCAGGCTGAGACACTCATTCCAATACCCATTGAACTAGATGAGTCCACCGGGTTAACAGAAGTTACAGTCCAGCCAGCAGCAGAAAATAATGATGTGCAGCAGGAAACAAAGAAAGCAGCTGAACCTGTAAAACAACCGGTTGTGGAATAGGTAGTAGAGAAAGAAAAATCCCAAGTGATTGGAAAGAAGAGGCCTCCAGCCCAATTTCCCCAAAGGTTGGCCAAGCACCAGAAAGAGGAGCAATACAAGAGATTCTCCGAGATGTTCAAGAAAATGCATGTAAATATTCCCTTAATTGAAGCTTTGAAAGAGATGCCTGGGTATGGTAAAATGATGAAAGACTTGATGTCGCGGAAATTTGATTTCCAAGACTTGGCCACTGTGACTCTTACAAAGACATGTAGTGTAGTGGTATCTAGACCCATAAATGAGAAGCTATCTGACCCAGGTAGCTTTACTATTCCATGCACTATAGGAAACTTTGTCTTTGCTAAGGCATTATGTTATTTGGGGGCTAGCATAAATCTTATGCCCTTGGTGATCTATAAGAGGCTGGGCATCGGGAGAGCCATGCCTACTTCTATGTTATTACAGCTTGCTAATAGGATGGTTAAGCGTCCATTCGGGATACTAGATGATGTGCTTATCCAGGTGGGGAAGTTTGTGTTTCCCACTGATTTTGTAATTCTGGATTGTAAGGTGGATGAGGAGATTTCTATAATCGTAGGAAGACCATTCCTAGCCACAGGTAGAGCATTGATTGATTGTGAGACCGGGGAGCTCAAGATGAGGCTAAATGATGAGGAGATCATATTCAATGTACAAAAATCTATAAGGCGCCCTAGTGAGTTCTCGAATTACTCTCTCATTGATGCAGTAAATGTGATAGTGGAGACAGGTGATGTAGAATTGAAGCTGAAGATCCACTTCAGGCATGCCTGATGAATTTAGAGGAGATAAATGGTGAAAGTCTGGCGGAGTGGGTGCTATCTGTGGAAGGCAAGGGGTTTTGGGATAGAGAGTTGGAGTTTGAACCTCTACACTTAGAAAAGAGAGAGACCCCTCCTGCAAAACCATCTATTGAGGAGCCACCAAAGCTGGAACTTAAGCCATTACCAGCTCATCACAGGTATGAATTTCTAGGCCCTAACTCCACTTTACCTATTATTATCTCATCTGGTTTGCTAGATGTGCAGACTCAAAAGCTTATACAGGTACTCAAGGAATGTAAAACTGCCATTGGTTGGACCATGGCACAAATAAAGGGATCAACCCCGCATACTGCATGCACAAGATTCTCCTGGAAGAGGGGCACAAACCTTCCAGGGAAAACCAAAGAAGGCTGAACCCGAATATGAAGGAAGTGGTGAAGAAGGAAGTGATAAAGTGGCTACACGCGAGAATTATTTTCCCAATCTCTGATAGTAGCTGGGTTAGCCCAGTTCAAAGTGTGCCAAAGAAAGGTGGCATGATGGTTGTGCAAAACGAGAACAATGAATTAATCTCAACAAGAACCATCACCAAATGGAGGATATGGATGGACTACGGGAAACTGAATCTAGCCACCCGTAAGGACCACTTCCCACTTCCCTTCATTGACCAGATGCTCGACAGGTTGGCAGGGAGGTCACATTTTTGCTTTTTGGATGGGTATTCGGGGTACAATCAGATCTCAATTGCCCGTGAGGATAGAGAGAAGACCTCCTTCACATGGCCATATGGCATTTTTGCGTTCAGGAGGATGCCATTCGGCCTATGCAATGCACCTACCACATTCCAAAGGTGCATGATGGCCATATTCACTGACATGGTGGAAGATTTCATGGAGGTGTTCATGGATGATTTCTCAATGGTAGGGAATTCATTTGATGAATTCCTTGTCAATCTGATGAGAGTGTTGAAACGGTGTATTGAGACCAACTTGGTGCTAAACTGGGAGAAATGCCATTTCATGTTACAAAAAGGTATAGTCTTGGGGCACCGGGTTTCGAGCAAGGGTATTGAGGTGGACCGAGCCAATGTTGACCTCATTACAAAGTTGCCTCCCCCGACGTCTGTCAAAGCCATAAGAAGCTTTCTTGGACATGCCGGTTTTTACCGGAGGTTCATTATAGACTTCTCCGAAATTGCCAATCCCCTCTGTAAGTTAATTGAAAAAGATCACCCCTTTGTATTTTGTGATGATTGCAGGGCTACATTCGAGGAGCCGGAGAAGAAGCTGGTCACAACACCAATCATTATTGCCCCCAACTGGGAGCAACCATTTGAGCTTTTGTGCGATGCAAGTGACTATGCAGTGGGGGCAGTGCTGGGCCAGCGGAGGGACAAGCTGATGCATCCAATCTACTATGCTAGTAGAACACTAAGTGGAGCACAACTGAATTACACTATGACGGAGAAGGAAATGCTGGCGGTAGTGTTTGTGTTCGACAAGTTCAGGTCCTATCTCATAGGATCCAAGTTAATAGTATACACTAACCATGCATCACTGAGGTACTTAATTGAAAACAAGGACTCTAAGCCGCGCCTAATTTGTTAGGTGCTGCTTCTGCAAGAGTTCAATCTTGAAATCCATGACCGTAAGGGTACTGAAAATCAAGTCGTTGATCACTTATCAAGACTTGAAGTAGCTGAAATTATTAAAGAGAGTGGAGAAATTGTGGAAACCTTTCCATACGAGAATCTTCTCGCTACCTCTCTCCATGAAGCGCCATGGTATGCAGATTATGCAAACTAACTGGCCAGTGGTATTGTTCCTCACGACCTGTCATCGGTCCAGAGGAAAAGATTTTTTTGTGAAAGACAAATGTATTATTGGGATGAACCCTACTTGTTTAGAATATTCATTGATAACATGATCCGGAGATGTGTCCCCGATATCGAACAATCTTCTGTCTTGCAGGCTTGTCATGCTTCAGCATATGGTGGCCATTTTGGAGGAGTTCAAACAGCAGCCAAGATACTTGAGGCTGGTTTCTACTGGCCAATGGTATTTAAAGATGCACACTTGTGGGTTAAAGGGTGTAACGAATGTCAACACACTGGGAATATCTTCTGGCGTCACGATATGCCCATGAACCCAATCCAACAGGTGGAAGTATTTGACGTCTAGGGGATAAATTTCATGGGTCCCTTTCTTAGCTCCTATGGTAATAAGTAAATTCTTGTTACTGTAGACTATGTGTCCAAATGGGTGGAAGTTGTAGCATTACCCACCAACGATGCTAAGGTGGTTGTGGGATTTATAAAGAAAAACATTTTCCCTTGTTGTGGGACGCCGAGGGCAATCATCAACGACGGGGGCACTCACTTCTGTAATCGGGCATTTGAGAAATTGTTGGCTAAGTATGATGTGAAGCACAGGGTGGCTACTCCATATCACCCGGAGACCAGTGGGAAAGTTGAGGTCTCCAACAAGGAGATAAAGAGCGTATTGACAAAGACAGTGAACACCACGAGGACCAACTGGTCAAGAAAGCTCGATGATGCATTATGGGCGTACAGGACAACTTTTAAGACATTAATCAGCATGTCACCATACAAATTGGTATTTGGGAAAGCTTTTCACCTACCCGTTGAACTAGAGCACAAAGCAAGGTGGGCACTCAAGAAACTAAATCTCAGCTGGGAAGAAGCGGGTAAATCAAGAGTCACTGGATTACATGAGCTGGAAGAGTTCCAGTATCTAGATTTTGAGAGCACAAGATTATACAAGGAGAGTATGAAGCGGCTACATGACCAAATATCATAGAGTGGAACTTCAAAACTGGGGACAAGGTAAAACTCTATAACTCAAGATTACGGTTGTTCCCGGGCAAATTGAAATCAAGATGGTCTGGCCCATTCCGGGTGATTGAAGTGTTACAGTCTAGCGCTGTGGAAATACAATCTATAGATGGCTCTCACACTTTCAGAGTCAATGGACATTGGTTGAAATTGTACATTGGCATGGATGACATCAATGAGACAATTGAATTGCGGTTGGATGAACCTCAAAGGTCTAGCCAACCATAAAATGCGCTAAGTTGAGTCGTGCCATGACATTAAATGGCGCTCTGTGGGAGGCAACCCACGAAATTGTTTTAAGTGAAAATCATTATAGCTAGTCTATATAAAATAAAAAGACGCTGCCGGGTTTAAAATTCAGAGAAGCCATCTCACCGCAGTTCCACCGCGACCGCGGTGAAACCGCGGTAGATTGGCCTCTCTGAACCCAACCCATCGATGTTGGACCGCGGACGCGGTTAAACCACGGTTGGAAGACATTTCTTAATCTCATGCCTCGCGGTTCCACCGTGACTGCGGTGCGACCGCGATGGAACGCGGACAGCCAAGGTATGTGAGCGAAAATTTTCAATTTTTTTTTTAATTTCACCCCCCTTCTTTTAAGACCCTAACCTAAACTTTCCCCCCTTTCATTCAACTCACAACAGCCGCCCCTTCACCCCTCCCTCTCTCTCTAAATTTTTTTTCTCTCCCTTATCTCAAAAATTCCCTCCCCAACTCTCTTCTTCTTCTTCACTAACCCTTCCCCAATCATGCATCCTTCACTATTCTCATCCTCATCCTTCTACTACAAGTAAGATTTTCTTTTTCTTTTTCTTCTATTTTTAATTTTTGTTAATTGAATTAGTATAGGATACTTTAATTGTAGTAGTTGCGTAAACCCTTCCTAGGCTTAGTGTAAAATATGTTAATATTCCCTATTAATTTAGAAGCATTGTTGTATAATTGATTTTTGGAATTTTGTTGATAATTAACTTGGTTGGGTCTCCATTGTTTTTTATTGTGATTTATTATGGTGGTTGGGAGACCCAAATTAACTAGTTGTATAATTAGTTTGGTCTTGGGCCATGGTTTGGCCAAGTATGTTGTAATATGTGTTGTTGCTAATTTTTAGGGGATATAATGCTTAGGTTTGGGATGGTTTTTGTTGTAAAAAATTGGAGATGGTGTATTTATATGTGGGGCGATTTTGGAATGTTAAAAGAAGTAAGTGTGGGGTGCACTAGGTTAGAACTTGTGAAATTGTTGGAAATATATGGTCAAATTAAGGGTTATGGTATGATGGCACTAAAAGAAGTACCTTTGTACTCAACGGATGGTGAAGTATGAGTAACCATACGAAGTACTAACGTAATGAAAAACGTTTTTATGCTTTTTCTGTGCAGGATTATGGCCCCCAAACGATAGAGGCGTTATGTGTCGGTGGTCGTCCTTTCTAGATCAAAGACCAGATAACTATTAACTTTAACAGTTTCACACTTCTTGCCATGTGCTCATTTACGGTTGTCTGTAACCGTTTTCTTCCCTCCAGCAATACCACTGATGTTAACTTCAATCGGGCATTATTGACTTGGTGCTTCGTCACCCAGTGGGACTTTGACGCTGCCCACTTGATAAGTGATGAGATGACGCTGAGGGGACCCCTCAAGTCTAAGGGATTTTACATCCCTTCTTTGGTCACCACCCTTTGCCTCTCCCACCTGACTCCCTTATTACCTACGGATGGTGAGCTTCACCAAAAAGCTCCGTTTAAGGCTTCTATTATTCGGGTGGGTAGAGGCACCAACCCTATTGACATTGATGATGAGGATGACCCTGTTCTGGTTCTCCAGTCCCGAAGGTCCACTGACTCCGCAGGTACTTCTATGCAAGCTCACTATGGAGCTGGCCTATCCTGGTCCAAGTTCACAAGACCTATGCTTAGGTCTTTGGAGGAGGAGGTTGCGGATATATGCACTTCCATGGATGGCCTGCACACGCGTATGGACGCGATGTCTCAGAGTCACTCTAGGTTTGTGAACCGTTTCATGGCATGGTTCAGAGCCTTAGGTTGAGCATGCAATGTCGACCCTGCCACCGTCTCCGACTCAGATTGAGTCCTAGGTAAGTTTTCTCACCCTTCTGTGCTTTACATTGATTATTATGCCATGAGGACATGTCCTGATTTTAAGTGTAGGGTGGGAGACTTATCTTGTATTGTATGTTGTACATAGTAGATTTAGATGTATTGTATATTAGCTGGCTTGGCCCGATGATGGACACTTGGCGATGGGTTTCTTAAGGGTCTAAGTCGGAATAAAAACACAAAAAAAAATCAAAAATTTGAAAAATCCAAAAATATGAGTAGAGGGCTCTTCCTGATGACGGGCTATTTGGACAAGTACTTTTGAGGGAAGTAGTCCATGTAGGAATTTTTATTTCTTTTCTTTTCTTTTTCTAGGTAGTGTATCACCTCCCCCTTGGTTTTTCTTTTGACCACGGTTCTTTTCCAAGGATTTTTATTGAACCGGGTTAGGTAGATTTTTCTTTTAGGATTAGATGGTAAAGGTTAATTTGTAACCCCATGTATGCACATTAGCAAAACTAAAATGAACTTGAGAGTGTATTATCTAAGCTTGACTGTAGATTCTAGGATATGCCTTAAATTGCACAATACAGCTTGCTTGAACGTTGATAGGACTCTATAGATGAACCTGATTATGAATGAGTGCCATGCTAAGTGTGCGTGAGTTTTTACATGCATTATATGTTTATACATGATACCTAGAACTGACCCTATGTGTGTGCAAAGCGATATAAGTTGTTTAGTGTTAGATATGATAGAGGCATTTCTTTGTGTAACCCCATAAATAAATAAAAAAAACTGTAAATTCACATGTATATAATATCTTAGTTAACCCATTTGAGCCTTAAGCCTGTTCTTTGATAACCCTAGAATGTTCACAAAATCTATATCATATATTGTTGTACCTTACCTCCTAGAAGCACTTGTGTTGTAATGAATTTGCAAAAGCGAAAGTGTGGGGTGAGGGGAATTTGAAAAAGGGAAATCAAGAATGAATGTTAGAAAATGATGAACTGACAATATACAGTAAATGCTTTACAAAGAAATGAAAATGAAGAAGAATATGTATACATGTAAATAAGAAAGCCAGTTACACCAAAAGAAAAATGGGGATTAAAAGTGAATAAAAGGTGAAGGAATGGTTAGGGGGAGCATAACGAAAAAGCTTAAAAGGAAGTTGTGAAAAAGAAAGTGCTTAGGGAGGTTAGCCACTATAGCCAAAGGTAACCTACCCGTCCCATAGCCTACATTACAACCCTTAAATACCTCTTGATTTGTGATTTAATAACTCGATTAGTGGAGTATTATACTAGGGGCAAGCCTATGGTGTATCTGTATACATATGAATTCTCTTTGCTGAGAGAGAGTAAAAATTTTCAATATCTAAAAGTTCCATGTTCTAAATTGCTTCTGTGTGGGAACTTCTCTCAATATAATTATGTGAGGGCATGTAACTCAGGAAAAAAAGGGTAAGTTTGCAAGTCTGTGATAATAATTAGAGTAAGCAATGATGTGTTGGCATTTGAGTTTACAGTTGAGTAAGGATTGTGCATGTCTTATGTTAATCATGAATGATAGCTTGTGTGACATATTTTGGGGGAGACATTGATGAAATTCGCCTAAAAGTGTGATTAATGTTGCTCGAGGACGAGCAAAGGTTTAAGTGTGGGGTGTTGATAATAGGTGAATTTGACTATATTTATGCCCTAAATAATCACACTTTATTGTTGTTTTGATATTATTTATGCTGAAAAAATGCTCTTATTTGTGTTTTTAGTGTGTTATAGATAGACAAGAGTTAATGAACGCTAAAAGAGCGATTTTGGAGTCAAAAGAAGGTAAAAAAGGCCAATTGTGGAACAAGTCAAGAAATTATGCTGAAATAGCCGGAAGAATCCGAGGCATTGTCTGACCGCAATTCCACCGCGACCGCGGCAGAAGAGCGGTAGAACAGGCCTGCGGATGTATTCAAGATTCAGAAGACTTTGTCTACTGCAGTTCCACCATGATCGCGGTCAAACCGTGGTGGAAGGCAGAACTTTTATGGACTAAAGTGTAAAAATGAAAGTTTTATAACCTAAACCCTATGTATATTGTTAGGATTCGCCCAAAGGAGGCACATTTTGTACTATTGACTACTTTTGCAAGCAAACTAGTAAGAGAGAACTCTCTCAACATCTTTCTTTCTTTTACATTGAATTCTTGGTTATGAAATCAATTATCTATTTTGTTTTCTTGATTATGAGCAGCTAAATCTTTATCTAAGGTTTTGATGGAACCTATTGATTGATGAACTTCTGGGTTATGTGAATACAAATTGTTAGCTAAATTTATATTTGTTCAACTTCGTTCTTGTTGTAGTTAATTGATAGGATCCTCAATTAGTTGTGCCTATTTAGTGTGCATAACTTTGAAAAGAGTTCATATTTAGGTTATTGTTGAACAACACCACACCTAGATTGTTGGAGGAATCTATAATTGTGGGCGTAAAGGTGGGGTTAGGAATAACGAAACCTTGGGTGCAATCTAAAGTGAATTGTGCAAATTAAAGCTAGCTAGGGTAGCTCGGAAGAGTGCAATAGTAAATTATTGTAATTGCTCGGGAGAGAATTATGGTATAAATGAAGTTCATGATTGATAGAAAAATATTGACAATTTGTATGAGTATAAACAGAAGGGATTCCATCAATAGGGAAATCAATACCTTGGTTTTTTTTATTATTCTTTACATTACATTCAATTATTTTCTTCAATTCATTAGTTTTTTGCAAAAAGTAGTTAGTAGAAACCATCCACAAATATATTCAAAAGTTTGGGAAGCTGATTCAGAAGTATTGTTGGGTTTTGGATGTGCAATTGATAGGTTAATTCTCTATGGGATTCGACTCTGGACTCAATAAACCGGATTATATTGACAGCGACCGCATTATCTTTTATACGACATAGTTGGGCGTGATCACCTACATACCGTGGCTATCCCATCATTGTGTTCGGGTACATTGGCATAAAATTCCCATACAACCATGGCATTGGATTCACCAGGCTCATTTAGAAATGTTTGCAATCCCCTTCTCGTCAACTCATCATACATACGAGGGAAATAATTTTGGAGCCTTATAATGTCAATACCTTTTTCCGGAATAGGCTTTTGGCGAGCCTTTTCCGCAAATAGGGCTTGGGCTTTGGCCAATACAAACTTATTAGCATCAAAAGAGGGTGTAGGGGCAGCCCCTCGTGACCTAGCAACTTGACTGCTTGATGAAATGCTTCTGGTATGTCTTTTCTTTGAGGGAGTCATGATACCTCTAAAACAATAACACGTTATCATAGCCCAACAGCAAATTTGTGACTCAATGCGGTTACTCAGACTTCACATGCATCCAAGGTCACAAACTATATTCCCTTGTTCATTCAGACTTTTTCACAAACACATTGTGGGCATTAGGTGTTCACAACTTTTTTTTAAACATGATATAGCAAGACATACCCACCTACATTCTCCAATATTTTCAAATCGCGGAGAATTTCACCCCACACTTATCATCAACTCACACCACAACATATGACACCCAAAAAATCTCTACATTACAACTACATTCAATTTATAACACTAAAATATTTACACTTAAAATCTAAAAAATAAGAAACTAAAAGAACTAAAACAAGAAAAGAATATAAAGAAATAGAAAACTAGAAAGAGAGGAAATAGTTAGATGTTCATACCTGTGGAGAGGAGTAAGAAGGAAGAAGGAGGACATTCAGGAAGAAGATGATGTTGGGGAGGAAGATGATATTAGGGGGGGAAATAGGAAGAGTGAAGAGGCACGTTGGGGAAGAGGCGCACGGGGAAGAGAATAGAAAGTGGAAATTCTAGGTAAGTTAGGGTAAAAAATAGAAAAGGAAAATTAAAATAAAAAAAAAAAATTCTAAAAAACGCCAGACATCTTAACGCTACATGCGCGGTCAGATGCACTGTAGCTCTAGAAAGTGCACGATCAATTTTAGAAGATTCACTAATTAGCGCAGCCAAATGCGCTACAACGCTAGTAGCATGGTCAAATGCAATGCAACACATTTATTAGTGTGGCCAGTGATAGAAGTGTGGCCTTTTAGTGCGGTCAAGTGCGTGCCCAGGTGCGCTGCAGCGCATCTAGGCAAAGTTTTTTCGATTTTTTTCACTTGTTCTTACCTGGCTCACCGAATTTAGCATCTACCCTCTGTCACCTGCATTGGTTAGCTATTCCAAAATACAAAATTAACACTACAACACTCGTTGGGTTTCCTCCCAACCAGTGCCTTATTCAACGTCGTGGTACGGCGGTTACAACATTTCAATGTGCTGCCTCCCATCCAGCGCCTGATTTAACATCACGGCACAACGCAATATGTTCTCAAGCATCCATCAAATCCCCCGAGGTCTTGTGACGTGCAAAGTCACCACCCTAGTAGTGTTTTATTCCCTGACCGTTCACCGAGAAGGTTCTATTTGAACTCATCTCTCTCAATTCCACTACTAGATGACAGTTACCACAACAAAAGGGCCTGACCAATGAGATTTAAGCTTTCGAGGAAAGAGCTTTAGTCTCGAATTAAATAAAAGAACTTCTTGCCCTAGCTCGAATTCTCAAAAGTGAATTTGCTTGTCATGCTACCTCTTGGTCTTTCCTTTGTACAATTTGGCATTCTCATATGCATGTAGTCGAAACTCATCAACCACATTTAGTTGCAGCAACCTCTTCTCTCCGGCCAATTTCCCATCCATATTCAACTTCTTTATTGCCCAACAGGCCCTGTGATCAAGCTTAACTGGCAAGTTATAGGCCTTCCCATATACGGGTATATATGGAGAAGCACCTAAGGGAGTTTTGTATGCTGTTTTGTACGCCCACAATGCATTGTCTAACTTCCTCACCCAATCTTTTCTGTTTGCACTCACTGTTTTCTCAAGAATTTGCTTGACCTCTCAGTTTGAAACCTCCACTTGACCACTCGTCTGTGGGTGATAGGCAGTGGATACCTTATGCTTGACCCCATACTTTGCAAGGACATTATTCACCAGTTTATTACAAAAGGGCATACCTCCATCACGGATCAGCACGTTGGGAGTTCCAAATCGGGTGAAGATGTATGTCTTGACAAAGTTTACCACTACCTTTGCATCGTTTGTGGGGAAAGCAATGGCCTCCACCCACTTAGACACATAGTAAACTGTCACTAAGATGTACCTATGACCGTTAGAGTATAGAAACGATCCCGTGAAATCAATCCCCCCAACATCGAACAACTGCACTACACGAATATTTTGCAGTGACATATCGTGCTTCTTAGTGATCGTTCGGGTTATCTGTAACCTGTAAGACATTTTAACAAAGGCATGTACATCCCTAAACAATTTTGGCCAACAAAAACCTAATTGTAGCACTTACTGAGCAGTCATATCTCCACCAGGATGACCTCCGTATGGCGATGAGTGACAACCCTAAAGTATGGAACTCATTTCTTCCTCAGGAACACACTTCCGCACCAACTGATCTGCACAGAGCCAGTATAAAAATGGCTCATCCCACATGCAAAAGCTTCACATCATGCAAGAACCTTCTTCTATTGTCAGGTGTCAGTTCAGGGGGTGTTACCCCACTTGAAATAAAGTTCATATAGTTTGCATACCACGGAGCTGTGCTTGAGGTGATTGCCAATAACTGGTCATCAGGAAATGTTTCTTTGATTGCACCCCTTCACCTACATGGTTCCGATTTTCTAATCTAGACAAGTGATCAGCCACTTGATTTTCTGTGCCTTTTCGATCTCGAATCTCCAAATCAAACTCTTGAAATAGTAAGACCCACCTAATCAGTCTTGACTTGGCATCCATTTTCTCAAACAGGTACCTGATGGCTGAATGATCTGTGTAGACGATGACTTTGGTCCCCGCAAGATATGATCGGAACTTGTCAAACGCCCACACCACTGCAAGTAACTCTTTCTTAGTAACAGCGCAATTCATTTGGGCTAGATTCAGTTTCGTGCTCGCATAATAGATGGAGTGAAATATCTTGTTTCTCCTTTGCCCCAAAACAGCTCCAATAGCTAAGTCGCTCGTGTCGCACATCAGTTCAAATAATTGTTCCCAATCCGGTGCAACTTTGATAGGTGCAGTCACCAACCTGCCCTTCAGCTCCTCAAATGCCTTCAGACAGGTATCATCAAATTTAAAAGCAATATCCTTCTCGAGCAACCTACACAAGGGGGATGAAACTGTCGAAAAATCCTTAATAAAACAACGATAAAAACCTGCATGACCTAAGAAGTTGCGGATGCCTTTGACAGATATTGGTGGAGGCAATTTTTAATAGCTTCCACCTTTGCCTTGTCCACCTACAAACCATCTTTGGACACCTTGTGTCCCAAGACTATACCTTCACGTACCATGAAATGGCATTTTTCCCAGCTTAGCACCAAGTTAGTCTCTTCACACCTAGCAAGTACTTTATCGAGGTTCATTAAGCAATTATCAAAAGAACATCCAAAAATAGAAAAAGCATCCATGATTACTTCTACAAACCTCTCGACCGTATTAGTAAAAATGGCCATCATACACCTTTGAAAAGTCGCAGTTGCATTGCAAAGATCAAAGGGCATTCTCTTGAATGCATACGTGCCATAAGGACAAGTAAAAGTGGTCTTCTCTTGGTCCTGTGCGGCTATAGAAATCTGATTATACCCAGAGTTCCCATCCAAGAAGATGTAATACTCCTGGCCAGCTAATATATCCAACATTTGGTCGATAAAGGGGAGGGAAAAGTGGTCCTTCCAGGTGGCATTGTTTAATTTACTATAGTCAATGCAAATTCTCCACCCGGTAACCGTTATTGTAGGGATTAAATCATTGTTCTGATTAACTACCACTTTTATCCCCCCTTTCTTGGGTACACATTGGATGGGGCTTACCTATTTGCTGTCTGAGACAGGAAATACAATACCTGCATGAAGCCACTTAATCACTTCTTTTCTTACCATTTCCTTCATAATTGGGTTGAGTCGACGTTGTTGCTCGACACTGGGCATGTGTCCCTCCTCCATGATAGTTTTGTGCATGCAAAAGGCTGGACTAATGCCCTTTATCGGACATTGTCTATCCGATAGCTCGCTTATGCTCACGTAGCACTTTCAACAGCTTTTCTTTCTGCAATTTAGACAAGTCAGAAAAAACAACAATAGGTAAAGTGTTAGAGTCTCCCAAATAAGCATATTTCCGGTGAGGTGGGAGAGGTTTAAGATCCAATTTTGGGGCTTCCTCAATTAATGGCTTTAGAGGAGGCCCTTGTGGCCTGTTTAAATGTTCAAAGGGATGTGTCCCTTGCAAGTACGTACAAGATGTATCAAGAATGTGCATTATCTCCTCGACTTCCTCATCATTACTCAGGCTATCAAATAACATAAGTGCTTTCTCTAGATAATCATCTAGATACACACTTGGATCAGGAATTTGTTCATCAACCTCAATAACTGATATCATGGACAGTTCCTTATAGTGACGGGGGAGTTTGATTGTTTTGTAAACATCGGAGACAGCTTGCTCATCATCTACCCTCAAGATCATCTTTCCCTCTCTCACTTTGATAGTTGCTTCACCAGCAGCTAAGAGGGGCCGCCCTAATAAGATTGGGACAAGTTCATCAGCCTCATAATCGAGGAAAATGAAATCAACAGGGAAGATGAACTTCCCAATTTGCAGCAACACGTCTTCAATCACCCATTCAGGGTGTGCTATTGACATGTCAGCCAACTGCAACATCACAGTAGTTGGCCTCGGACCTCGGATACCCAATTGCCTCAACAACGATAGGGGCATCAAATTTATGCTTGCCCCCAAATGGCAAAGAGAACGACTCTCATCAATATCACCAATGCGCACTGGAATTGTAAAGCTGCGCGGATCCTTAAGCTTTTGAGGAAGCTTATTTCGGACCCTAGCAGTGCACTCCTTAGTAAGTGCAACTGTCTCAAATTCAGTTAATCTTCTCTTATGAGAAACTATATCTTAAATGTACTTAGAATACTTTGGAATTTCACGAACTACATCAACAAGTGGAATATTCAATTTAACCTGGCCCAACATAGAGAGAAATTTTGTAGAACGTGCGTTCATCATTCTTCTTCTGCAATCTCTAGGGAAAGGGTAGTGGTGGCCTTGGGGCCTCCACTGGCTTCAGAATTTCAGCAATCTTCTTTGGCTCATTTGTCTCTTGAGGGATCAACTCCCAATCAGGCATGGGCTTATCATTTATTTTCTTTGGTATTCCTTCAAGTTCCCTCCCGTTGCGAAGTGTAACTGCATTCACCTGCGGGTCCTTTTTCGTATCACTGGGGAGAGCTCATATAGGTGTAGTGTTTTGATTCATTGCTAACTGCCCCATCTACCTTTCATGATTCTGAAATCGGTCCTGAGTTGTTGATTGTCAATCAACAACTTCTTCAAAAAATTATTTGTGCTCTTTTACACGTGCCGGGAGTGCTCTCTGAGGCTGATTAAAACCCCTTTGTGGTATGTGCTGATTTTGATTCAGCTGATTTCCACCCTATGAGAAATTGGGATGATTCCTCCAATTTGGATTGTAGGAATTCCTTATTCGGCATGCTGGTTTGGTGGGCCCTTATTTTGCTGCCCCACATAATAGATAGATTCTGGATTCGTAGGGCACATATCACTTGTATGACTGTCACCACACAGTTTGCAGCAAGTAGTCATATGTTGTACCTATTGCATGGGCTGTGGCTGCTACATTGTCATTCTCATCATCTGATTGGACAGCTTTGCAATTTGCTTAACTACCTTTCGTGAATCACCATCACCCTGCCAATTATTATTTTTTGCTGTGAAAGTATTCAGCAGGAGCTGGATTTCACTATATGGTTGTGCCATGCAGCCACCCAACAAGCTGAATCGAGATTCATCTTTGAAGCTTCATCTAGTCCATCTGGAAAAGCATGACCCAATACCTTGTTTATCTAGTAATGATAAGGACAGTCTCTGATCAACTTCTTGTACCTTTCCCATGCTTGATGAAGTCTCGCCAGATCGTTGTTCAAACCCAAAAATTTGACTCCTTAGCATATTTGTCTTATTGGTAGGAAAGAACTTAATTAAGAACATCCTTGCCAGATCATCCCATGTGCAAATTAAATTTGTTGGATCCTTATTCAACCACTGCTTAGCTTCCCCGAGAAGAGAAAAGGGGAAGAGTGTCAGCCTGACATAGTCCTTGGAAACGTTCGGATAGTTGTAAGTATCCATAATTTCCAAAAAATTCTGAATATGTCTTTGTGGATCTTCAGGAGGTAGACCACAAATTTCCCTGTGGACTGGATCAGCTGCACCATATATTGTGTTAGTTCAAAGTGCCCAGTGATATCAGGCTTCATGATAGCCTTAGTCACATTAGCCAGACTGGGTCTTGGGGCTTCAATCCATCTCAATTGGTTGTGGTTGAACTACGATGTCCAACTCTCTTTCAATTTGGGTTCTAGCATCCACATCCCTCCTTAATCTGTGAAATGTTTTTTCAATTTCGGGAATGAGAGAAAGGAGATTGTTTGTGCTTCTGCTTCTTTGCATTTAATAGAAAATCTTGTATTAACACAATCAAAGTGAACTGAACATCAAAACTTGAATAAATAAATAATAAAAGCTCAATTCAGTCAAGTAGCTAATTTCTAAGTCCCCGGCAATTGCGCCAAAAACTTGTTGCGACCAAAAACACCCACGCAAGTGCACGTGATCGTCAAGTACTAAAGTAGTGAGTATAGTATCATTCCCTCGAAGACTTGTGATCAACTATTGACTGATTCTAACACACTTACTTAACATATTCAAGAGATATGTCACAAAATAGGGAATACTTATTTTTTTACCTAAAGTATCAAGAAGTAATCTAACTAAAACAATCAACCAAGTAAATAGCAAATTCGAATATCTAACAATAGGAGAGGATATTCCAGGGTCACATGCTTGTTAACAATCTTGTTGTGTTTTTAGCTTAAGATGACTAATCAATTTATATGGGTTATTGATTCACAAGGTTTATATTACTCGTAAGAATCTATTGAATTCTTACTCGCCTATTCAAGTTCTCAATGCTTATATTTCTATGGAATATGATTAAAAAGAATGCATTTACAATTCTTGTATTCTAACCAAGCAAGGCAATTGGGTATATGTCTATCCCAATTGTAAATCTTTTCCCCGAGGTCCGGGTTTGAGAACCTGCTCTATTTAATTCTATATGCAACCTAGAATTCCTATTTTCGAGTTCAACTCTAGATTCTTAGATAGTGCTTCACTGTTAGCTACTCAGTAAAACAATTAATAACAAAATTAAATAAATAACCCAATATGATAAGCCAATGTTGTCAAATTAAACTTCAAACAAAAACAATCATATTTTTTCCATGACCCTAGAACAATGGGTTTTAGCCAATCATACTATTGTTCAACACAATTTGATTCAATTTCATCACAATTAGCAAAAAAAATAGAAGAAAGGAAATCGATGATACAAATCCCTCCTTGCCTCTATATGTCTTGCTTTTGACTTCAAAAACCTTGATAAAAACTTCCTTGGGTGAGCTTGACCTTATGTAGGTTAAGTGAATTTTTCTCCAAATTTCCAGTTTTACCCTTAATGAACATCGCCAAAATTCTTGACTAGCACTGCAGCGCATTTGGCAGCGCTAGTCCATTGCAACCTTGCCTTTGGCCACGCTAATACTAGCGGTGCAGCGCATCTGGCTGCGCTAGTCTAGGTGTGTCTTGGCCTAATTTTCTTCCTTGTCTTCAATCACACTTGGTTCCAATGTGTCTTTGTTGCTCCAATAATGGTTCCCAATCATGTTTTCTTGCACAATACGAGCTTTTTAACTTGAAAAACACACATTTCACAATTAGAGCCCATTTTTAATCAATTATTGATGATATGATCTTGGGATTTAATCAAGCGAGGACATAAATAACAGCTAAATCACCTAGATTTTACTTATCATCACCCTCTAAATACATAGTCAACTTTTGGTTGACTTTTCTAAAACAAGCTTCCTTCTAAGAGGCTATGTGCCTTATTTCCACCAAAACCAATTCAATTACACCTGATCGACTCTAATACTGATATTGAAACATGAAGCAACATAATAAGGGGGAAACAGTGCGGTAACTCACGTGATGACGGGCCGGATCGTCATATCCTCCCCAACTAAAACAAACACTCATCCTCGAGTGGGTCAAGAAACATACCTGGAGTCACAACCAACTGAGGATATCTACTCCGCATCTCCCGCTAGGTCTCCCAAGTGGCCTCCTCCACAGACAAACCTCTCTACTACACCTTCAATGATGCTACATCCTTAGACCTTAATCTCCTCAACTATCGACCCAAAATTGGTACACGCTCCACATCATAAGTCAAGTCATCATCTAACTGAACTGTACTGAAGTCCAACACATGCAATGGGTCCCCAACATACTTCTGGAGTATAGACACGTGAAATATCGGATGAACTCCAGATAGGCTGGGTGGTAATGCAAGCATATATGCCACCTCTCCAATCCTCTTGAGTATCTCAATAGGGCCAATGAACCTCGGACATAGATTTCCTTTCTTTCCAAATCTCACGACACCTTTCATAGGCGAAACCTTCAGAAAGACCTTCTCACCCACTGAATAAGATACATCTTGAATCTTCTTGTCCGCATAACTCTTCTGACATGACGGGGCTGTGCGAAGTCTTTCTTGAATCACCTTTACCTTGTCCAAAGCATCCTGGACCAACTCTGTCCCTAATAACCTAGCCTCACCGGGCTCAAACCAACCGACTGGAGATCTACACCTTCTCTTATAAAAATCCTCATATGGCACCATCTATATGCTGGATTGGTAGCTTATGTTATAAGTAAACTCTGTGAGAGGCAAGTAATCAGCCTAAGAACCTCCAAAGTCAATAACACAGGCACGCAACATGTCCTCCAATATCTGAATGGTACGCTCGGACTGCACGTATATCTGAGGATGAAATGCAGTGCTCAACTTTACCTGTAAACCCAACTCTTATTGGAAAGTCCTCCTGAACTAGGAAGTATACTAAGTACCTCTATCGGATATAATAGAAACTGGGACCCCATGCAATCGCACAATCTCACGGATGAAAATCCCTGCTAACCGCTCCGAGAAATAGGTAGTACATACAAGAATAAAGTGCGTGGACTTGGTCAGCCTATCCACAATCACCCAAACTGAATCAATCATCCTCATTGTCCGAGGGATACCACTCACGAAGTCCATAGTAATCCTCTCCCATTACCACTTGGGAATATCTATATGCTGAAACACAACACCGGGCCTCTGATGCTCATACTTGACCCGCTGATAGTTGAGGCACCGGACTACATGTCTCACAATATCCTTCTTTATTCTTCTCCACCAGTAATGTTGTCCCAAATCCTAATACATCTTTGCCGCGCCTGGATGGATAGAGTACCGCGAGTTATGGGCCTCCTCCAATATCAACTCCCGAAGCTCATCCACATTGGGCACACAAATATGGCCCTGCATCCTCAACACACCATCACTATCAATAGTCATATCCCTGGTATCATCGTGCTGAACTCTCTCCTTAAGGTCAAACAAGTGTGGATCATCATACTGGCGCTCACGAATGCGATCATATAAGGAAGACCGAGAAACAATACAAGCCAATAGGGTAGTTCTTCTCATGAGGCTTCAACTGACGAGAAACATAATCAATAAATCTACCCTCCTACATCAACACACAAACTATCCCAAGTCTCAATGCATCATAATACATGGTATAAGAACCTGAAGTTGATGGCAAGACTAACATTGGAGCTGTGGTCAAAACTGTCTTGAGCTTCTGAAAGCTCTCCTCACTCTCAACCGACCATATGAATGGTGCACCCTTCTGCGTCAACCTAGTCAAGGACGAAGCGATAGATGAAAATCCCTGAACAAACCGGCAATAATACCCCACCAAACCAAGAAAACTCCGAATCTCCATAGCTAAAGACGGTCTAGGCCAACTCTGCACTACCTCTATATTCTTTGGGTCAACCTGAATACCATCACAAGACACCACGTGCCACAGAAAAGCTACAGACCCAAGCCAGAACTCACACTTGGAGAACTTTGCATGCAACTTCTCGTCCCTTAATCTCTGTAATACTTCTCTCAAATGTTGAGCATGCTCCTTCTGGCTACGCGAGTATACCGGGATGTCATCAATAAACACAATCACAAAGGAATCCAGATATGGCCGGAACACATTGTTCATCAAGTGCATGAACATGACTTGGGCATTAGTCAGCCTAAAAGGCATAACTAGAAACTCATAATGCCCATATCTTGTCCTGAAGGCTGTCTTCACAATGTCAGAATCTCTAATCTTCAATTGGTGATAGCCTGAACGAAGATCAATCTTTGAGAACACCCTCGTTCCCTGGAGCTGATCAACAAATCATCAATGTGCGGTAGACGATACTTGTTCTTTACCTTTACCTTGCTAAACTGTCTATAATCAATACACATCCTCATTGAGCCATCTTTCTTCTTGACAAACAACACCGATACACCTCATGGTGACACACTCTTGGTGAATGAACCCCCACCTAGGAGTTCTTGAAGTTGCTCCTTCCATTCCTTCAACTCAACTGGTGCCACACGATAAAGAAGGAATAGAGATGGGCTGAGTGCCCGGCATCAAATCAATACCGAAGTCAATATTATTGCCCGGTGGAATGCTCGACGAGTCTACTGGAAACACATCTGCGAAATCCCTCACAATGGGCACAAAAGCAATACTAGTAGTCTCAGCTCCAACATCTCTCACAAATGCTAAATATGATAAGCATCCCCTCCCAACCATCGACTGGGCCTTTAAGAAAGAAATCACCCGGCTGGAGACATAATCAATCGAACTCGCCACTCAATCCTCGTAATACCCGAAATGGAGAAAGTAACTGTCTTGGCATGACAGTCCAGAAGATAGCCAATCCATACCCAAAATCACATCTAATACTACCATACACAACAACAACAAATCAACTCGGGTCTCCAGACCCCCAATAGTAACAAGATAGGATCGATATATGTGATCCACAATACTAGTATCACCCACTATGGTATATATATACAAAGGCAAGGCAAGACAACCATGGGTCGTACCCAAGTGATGGGCAAAGTATGAAGACATATAGGAGTATGTAGACCCGGGATCAAACAAAATCGAAGCATCACTGTGGAAAACTAAGATAATACCTATGCTCACTGCGTCTGAGGCAACAACGTCTCTCCTATATTGAAACACATAGAATCGAACTAGACCACCGCTCGATCGATCAACACTTTTGGGGTGAACTCTAGCTGACTGACCCCCAACCCTACCTAACTGGGATGGTGCTAAAGTAGATGGAGTAGAAGCGGAGGGCTGATCCTTCTACTGAGACCGACCACTATGAATCCAAGGACACTGTCTCCTCATGTGGCCAAACTCTCCACACTCACAACACCAATTCGGAGCTGGAGAAGGGGACTGAAGGGATCCCCTCTCTGCAGATGAGACCTAGGTAGTAGAAGCAGGAGTAGAACTCTAAGTTGGAAGGGCACTGAGTGAAGACTGGCCCAGCTGATAACCCTGACAGCCACGGCTGGAAGAAGCCCCACTACACTCCGGGCGACCTGTCTGAGGAGGCCTAAAAGAATGACCCCTGCCCTACTGAAACTAGCCCCTAGATGGAGCACCATTGTAGCTACCCGAACCTCGAAGCCTGTTGTCCTCCCTTTCTTCTCGCTCTCAGCGATGATCCGCCTCAATCTGGTAAGCCATATCCACTATCTCCTCAAATGAAGCTGCTACCACACTCTCCCTAGTCATGAAAATAAGAATCAAATAGTTTAGGCAATCTATAAACCTACTAATCCTCTCCCGATTGGTCGGGATCATCCACGTAGCATGTCTTGCTTGAGTAAACCTCAATGCATACTGGGTCACTGTCATATCACCCTGGACCAACCACTCAAACTTTTGGCGCAACTCCTCTCTGCAAGACTTTGCCACATGCTTCCCCTAAAAGAGAGTGGAGAACTGCTGCCAAGTAAGGGGTGCTGCTTCTGCAGGCCTACGTCTCTCAAACTCCACCCACCATGTAAATGATGGTCTTGAGAACATGAAGGTGGTAAAAGACACCCCACTAGACTCTAAGATCCCTATAGTGCGAAGCATCCTCTAACACTTATCCCGAAATCCCTAGGCATCCTCACCCTCAGTACCGCTCAATCTCGGAGGCTAAAGTGTACCAAACGTTTCTAGTCGATGTTGCTCGTCATCTGGAATCACTAGAACAACATACCCTGGGGCTGGTGCGACTGGCGCAATTCGAGCAGCCGGTGCAACTGCTGTGCTGGGGATGCCTCTAGTGTCTGTAGTCCCTGCACAACTTGCTTTGGTGTGGAAGTTGCGGGTATCTGATAACCACCCCCTATCTGAGAAGTAACTGCGACAGTAGTAGCTGAAACTGCATGAGCCAGACCACTACAGACAAATAAGATCATGGCTAATGCCTCCTAAAGACTAGAAATCACGATAGGCACTATTGGTGCCTGAGCGGGTGCTGCTGGAGCATCAACAACTGGAGGCTAATCCTGAATAGGGACAACTGGTGGGTCAACTGGTACTGCCCCTACGGCTCTACCTCAACCATGACCACGGCCGCATCCACGGCCTCTAGCAGTTGCC